>CAJNOQ010004742.1:0-16814 GCA_905250885.1 Didymodactylos carnosus | reverse complement strand
CCTCAAGTTGGTATTTTCAAACATATAATATGTTTGAAAATATTAAGTAGAATTATTTCTTTTTCGTTCCTATTTTACTAAATCGTTTTGATTTAGTACCAGCCATTTAAAAAGAACATGGTGTTTAGGGATCATCTTTGCAGGATGTCCGGAAAAGAAAAAGAGAAGCCAATTTTCTACACAAAAACAAATGTTGCTACTATGCTCAGCGTAGTCGATTACCTATAGTCCATGGCATTTTGAGATTCCCAGAGATGTCTGCTCGGAGATAGTCACGTGCTCGGGAAAAGCGAACCCTGCCAGAACGACGATAGCTAGAGAGCCGGGAGTTGCATAATTTTGTAGAGTAACGTCGGAACTATCTACGCATGCAAAAAAATCACTAACATTGTATGTTAGTTTTCTGAGAACGGATCTGGTTTTCCAAAGATTCTCTGAAAACCCGATCTCTGGAATTTTTTCAAAAGTTGCTTCCGCTTGTGAAAAGTTCTGCTGAAGTTTTGGCTATTGAACAGCGAAAATCGTAGGTAGGTCTCTATCTCATTCCTATCAAAAGTTATTCAAAAAATGTCCAAGGGTCTTGTATTTTGGGATGCATAGTAGTTAGATTTTCTTGAAGTATGGAAAATGCTCAGCGATTTTCAATCTGGAAATTCCTCGGCGATTTGATATGTGGACTGCTGGATATTAGAAAAATAGAATTAATTTTCAGTTATCTGGAAAATCGCCAAATTTCCAGATGATTGCTTGTGTACGAAGCTAAAGACAACGTAAAATTTTAGACGTGTTTGTTATAATACATTAAAATTACACCCTAGATTCTCACAACGCGCTTTGGGATTAACTAACGCTTAACATTATCTTCTTACGACGGAAATTCACCAACCTGTGAGCCAACATCCAGTGGGTCATAGGTTATCGACAGTCCTAAATCCGAATATCACCATGAGACCGGCTACTAGGCCTTGCATGACCTGGTTTTACAGAAAACCAAGTCCCAGAGACCTCAAAAAATCCCCAAAGCTTTTTCAAAACAAGTCAGAGTTGTAGCCCGCGAAATTAGGATCAAAATGAGACATCTCTCAGCTCTACACGACCTTTCTTTACACAGTGATAGAATTTACAGGGTGAGTCCTAAATTCTTTTTTCTTTTTGTAGCTCTGAGGTGGCAATGAACATTTATTATATATTTGGATTCAGGACCGTCGATAACCTATGACCAACTGGATTTTAGCCCCCAAACGATTTTCAAGTTGTTGGACTTTCCTCGTTAGATTAAAAGCGCGTTTACGGATTAAAATAACACCATTGAAACGCATCGAAAGGTCAAAAACTATGTTTTTTACGCTTTAATGTTTTCTAAAACATCGTTTCTTCCATTATCAACGACAGTTAAAATTGAAAATACTTGTTATATTATAGTATAACAAGAGGTGAGATGCTTGACCGGTAAGCGACTGGTGTTTTTTCCTTTCTATTCCATATAAATATGCTTTTTCTGTCATATTTTCTAGTTATAAGCCAAGCGATCGGGCCCTGTCTAACTCGACCGGTCTCGGTTCTGCAGTTTGACCAGAAACGGTCGAACCGGCCGGTTGGTAAGTCTCAACTGGACCGGACCTGGAATGGACGCCCGGTCCGATTGCATCTCTGTCTCAATTCAGACTATGCATATACAGAAAAATAATCGCAACTATCAGCATCCAAAATTCGAACGCAACAAGCACTTTTATTTGCCTTGAACAGGGCAGTTATTTATATTAAACAAAAACTACCTGCCGCTGGAAACCTCAGTTTTGTGCCTTGCTTTTCTAGAGACCCTCTAGAAAACCTTTGAAGATCCGACACTACGTCTACCCAAATCTGCGTTGAATTTTATCCATATAATTTGAGTTTTTATGAAATTATATGGGATCGTGATGTTTTTATTGAGGAGTGCCGGACTCCAGCCTGTTACTCAAATCGCAAAAAAAAGAAAATGGATTTTCTCCGCATCTACTCAACATTTTCCAAAATCGGTGCATAACTTGTTCCACAGTTGTCATGGTTTGAATGGGATAGGAAAGAATGCTTAGTCTTTTAACGAAAGAGACGAGATAGGTTTACAAGATGGGCAGTACCGATTCCAAGGGTCAGTGTTCCAAAATTTTTTTGATATTTTAAGCTAAAATTCGATTAAACTTGGCGTTTTACACTCAGTTTTTCATGAAGAATAGAAAAAAATTGTTTGGGAGTTTTGATAATATTCACCGTTTTCGGCATCTGTAGCGTAGAGTCATCACTACCATCAGATTTGATGGTTTTTCTGACCTGAGATTTACCACTACAAATCATTCCCATCCATGCCAGGCCAAGATCCCTGCTAGATCTTGGTTTTTTCCAATTGAAGGAAGTAAAAGAGACAAGAACAACTAAAACTTTCGTATATGTTTTATAAACTTAATACATAACAAATAATCTAAATCTTACGACGAAACTGCCCCAACGTATTATTTTTGCATTCTACACGAAGGCTATTTCCGTTCTCACGATAGCAACAGAGAGGCAAGAAACAGTATTTATTTTCTATAATAAATTAACAAAGAGTCAGCATGCCGCATATAGACAGAGACGTTTATTATAAGCTATTTGAATTTTTTCTTTCTCTATCACCGAAACAAAGGGATAGAGAAACACGATCGATGCCGTGTAATCACGAACAAAGAGTCTGATACGAAAAAAAGAGCCAAACATTGAATGAGTAACGGTAAATAAAATAGATTTTATTTTTTCTTGCTTTTTCAGCGAAATGAATTTATTTCGACGGGATATCATATCATAAGATTTATTGACAACGACCATAAAAGTACAGTTTAATTATATGAATCATTCATATTCACTATGCATGGCTACATTTTGAAAAATTACGGTTTGAGAGTAAAACAATTATGTGTTTTAATCCTTTTCTTTGTGTCAATAAACATCGTCATGTTATCGCACTGAAAATGAGTTGTTTTATGCATTGTGTACTGTACCCAGTATCACAATAACGAAAAGAACTCTAGTTACAGGATATTTACGTAGGACTTCGACCACTTTATACCCAACTTCTTCCGCAAACTGTGAGTCTGTCTGAAGTAAGAGCCCGTTGAACTCCAATAAAAGATATCACCTTGAAAATATTTCAGACTGGCAGCATGGAGTTTGAAGCGCAGGCGACATTTATCTTTTTTGACCAAATCTAACGAACTAAGTCCTCATCGGAATGATGTTTATATATTACCACTGTCGGATAAAATCTTATGATTATATATTGGAATATAACTTCGTATCGCGATAAGGGGTGGACCGTTACCAGTTATCGTTATAGTAACGTTAACGACTCAAGCATTACCATTTTCGATAACGAGTAACGGCAACGGTTTGACTGTAAAAATTTTGACTTAGTACGTGTTTATGTTACCCGTTACTAGTAAAAGTAACGATTCAAGCGTTACCTTTACTACTAATGGTGCGCAAAACCGTTACCGGAGTAACGGCCCATCTCCTAGTCGCAATAAACACCGATCTTGTCGCGATAGTGAGTGACTTCCTGTTGTAGAGCGATAGTTATTTTATCGCAGTCTACAGGGAGATTGTATTATGCAGATCACTAAAGACTTTATCGAGATAGAAATATTATCGCGATGCAGTGCAAGAAAATTTGAAAAAAGTGTGCCGAGATACGTGCTTTCATCTCAATAGGTAGGAAATGTATCTCGATAGCACTCGTATCTGGATATATCAAGTACCCTGATATATCGTGATATTTACATTTTCCGAATAAACAGAGTGTTTACGCTAATCACTCACTTAAGCGCCCATTGGATCACGAAGTGGACACTTGCTCGGCGCAGCTAGGTATTTGATCCGAAAAATCCACGATTAAGCGGGTACTTGAGTTATTTGGTAAGCTAGATTTCCTTACTTACTCTTTTCTGCCTGGGTATGATAGAAAGAGGATACAACCTGAGCTTTCGTTACATGAAAACAGTATTTACTCAACATCAGTTTTGTGAAGAGCTATGGCTTACACTAATACTTCAAACGGACTGGGTTATTTTTTTATTACTGCGTGGAAAAAGAAAATCTAGATGAATCGATATGCTACTAGAAAAGAGAAATTATTTTTTTGCATTCTGCACGAAGGCTATTTCTGTTCTCGCGATAGCAACAGAGAGGCAAGAAACAGTATTTATTTTCTATAATAAATTAACAAAGAGTCACCATGCCGTACTTTTGAGAGATACAAGAATGTTGAAAATGATTTAGGTAGAGCATACCTTCGACCAAATGAGAAAACTGCAACATATGTCGTGAAGCTACTGGATCACACATCTGTTCCAGTCGTAAAACATTATTTGGCCCTCTATTTCCGTGAGAGGCTATGTTTCAGGGAGGTCCGTTCACAGAAGGATCGGTTCAGGGAAGAGTTGTGTCACGAAAAAATAAGAAGTTATTATTGACATTTATAGATGAAATATATGCTTTCAACAAACTACTATCCGTTCCAAATGGTCAGACCGCTGGTTGCTTTTTGAATAACTTGGAACGGATAGGAGATGATACTCCTGTTGTCTTCCCCATTCAAACCGCAACTGACCTGAAAAAGAAAGAAATATTTATTGAGGTAAAATTCTTTTTTTCCCGCGCTTATCCACATGTAATTCAACTAGAGAATGAAACAGCGCTTTTTCTTTTCCAGACATAAGTTATTCCATACGATGATAAACATTGATTTAGCCTACTACGCAAATGTGGTTCCTTATTAGCGGTCATACGTGGAAGGCATCCGGCAGAAAACAAGGGTTTTAGCTTCAACTACTACTCTATCCAATTCTGTCTTATTCTCCATGTTGAACGTCCACGCTCGAGAAACATTATTTCTTTAAGAAAATTTTTTTTGGTTGCGCTATTAGTATACAGGTCCTCTTGGCGGTTCTTACCCCGTTACCTGTGGAGTTAAAAATATTTTGAAGGACTCACAAGAGCTAACACAGTTTTGATTTCATTGATGGCTGAAATTCGAAAATTTGTGAAGTAACGAGAGCATTTTCGCAGAAGTGAATTTTTACAAAATTTCAAAAAATTCACAAAAAAAATTTACAAAAATTCTTACTTTTCGTTTTCTGAAGGGATCTATCGAAAAACTAAACACTTTTTAAATTATTACTTTTTTGCATGAACTATGCGCTGTAGCCTAGAGGTTTTTCTTCACGGAATCGACATCAAAACCGTTTGTATTGTTCATATCGAGATCCGACACTCAAAAGTATCAGAATCTTCAGTGTAAAATTCTGAAGTACCATCTTCAGTATTTAACTCTCAAAGCGAGATAATTTACCTCTGCGCTTCATGATCTTTGACTCATCAAACGCTGATTTTCACGCTGATCACAAATATCAACTTTGAAACGCATGAAAGATTAATTTGGGAAAAAGAAAAAAGATTAATAATAAAAAAAAAATAAAAAAGATTAATTTGGGATCCTGAAATATTGGCCAAGCTGAAAGACGGTGTTTATTTTTTAAAACCATTCTTTGAAATCGGCGATTGTCCTGAATTTATTCGCGAAAATGCAGACAAAAAGATATTTTTAATATCATCTGGCACAATGGGTGAACTCATCGTACCGCAAATTGCGGAATGGCCACAAATTCATGGTATTTATATATTTTGCGGTAACATTGCATATCATGTAGAGTGGGCTTTGGACTACTCCGAATATATAACGTCATTCTCAGATCATCAAGATGATTTACTCCTACGATTAACAAGGGACATTGCCATGTACTTGGAGAAAAAAGGGGATGATTACCTAGACCTAATGGAAACTGCTAAATCAAGAAGTTGCTACGCATGGGCAATTAAATTAATTCTTCGCATGCGTCAAGTGAATAACAGACTTTACAGAGATATACATGATAGAGTTATGGCAAAGTTTCAATCAGCAGAAATCGCTTCCGAATGCACGGAAGAACAAGATGAAATGAACAATAGGAAGAACGAAATACCAAGCCAATCGACTAATCGACATACGATGGCTGAATCTCCTTCGTTAACGCCAAAATTAATAACGGGAAAGTATGCAAGGCAATGAACGTTTGTCTATTATTATGATAAATGTACTGATTTTCTGTTGTAGATCCACTATTGATGACAATGACCAAATATCAAGATTATTCAACGATGTACAGGATTTTACTGCTGTATACTTTCATGCTGCCCATGAAGAAAATAATCAAACTCACAATACTTTAAAAAGTATTTTCAATCATTTGAAACTGTCTGTTTCACTCTGCGAGTGTATTCATTATATGTACTCACGTAAAACAAGTAATATTTTTTTTATTGTATCAAGTTCATTAAGCAAGTTAATTATTCCGCTACTAGATGAACTATCACAGATTAAGATAATTTACGTTATATGTGAAGATAAAATTGAAGAGGATGATTGGATAAAACCAGAGTATTTAAAAATCCATAATAAAATTATTATTAATAAAAATTTACTTTTTGAACAATTAAGAAAAGATATTTCCGAACACATGCGTTCAATAGATAGAGCCGCACCGCTACCATTAAGTCAGTTTAGATACACTGAAAAAACTCGTGCAATACAAGATTTAAGTAAAGAATCAGTTATCTTTATTCATTTTCAATTATTAATTGAAATGTTACTTCGTATGCCGCCATCATCTAGGGCAAAAAAGACTTTTTTAGATGTATGTCGTCGGTATTATTCAAATGATGAAGTAGAACTGAGAAACATTTCACACTTTGAGGGTACATATAAGTCAGATCAAGCAGTTTTATGGTATACCCGTTCTTGTTTTGTTCGTTTAATGAATCAAGCGTTACGTACGCGAGATCCTGATTATTTGTATATGTTTCGTTCTTTTATTATTGAATTACATAATCAATTAACCGAATTATATAATAGTCGCCCTCAACTGCCACTATCACCCATCTATAGAGGCAATGTTCTACCATCTAGCGTGATTCAAAATTTGAAAGAAAATATTAAAGGACTTGTATCGATGGACACATTCTTATCAGCAACTACAAATCAACAAATCAGTGATATTTTTTGTGGAAAAGGTGATTCGATTAGTCCAGATTGTGAGCGTGTATCTTTCAAATTCAATATTAATCCTAGTATCAAAAGTAAACCTTATGCTTCAATTGCAAAACATAGTGCTGTGGAACATGAAGATGAAATATTATTTTCAATTGGTCCCGTTTTTCGAATAAAGTCCTTTAATGAAGACAGACAAAATGAAATTTTGAATTTCGAATTAGACTTAACCGAAGAAAAAAATCAACGTTCTGTTGAATTAACAGATTATTTAAAAAAGCGCATTGGTGAAACACCAACACTCTTAACACTAGGAGATTTTTTATGCGAAATTGGTGAGTACAAAAAAGCAGAAAAGTTCTATTGAATGTTACTAGAAGAAATACCAAAAGACGATGAGCGTAGAGCGATGATTTATAATAGTTTGGGATGTCTTATGTATGAAATGAAAAATATTGGAGCTGCACAAAACTATTTCGAACAAGCAATTGAAATAATGAATATCATCAACAGTAATTACCAATTAATTATTTTAACTAGATGCAATTATGAAATGGCTTATTTCGATAGCCCTCTACATCCAGCTACATCACACGCAGAAGCAATTGAATTGCTAACACAAGCCACATCAGCCAAATACTTCGAGTCACAAATCTTAAATAATATAGGTCGTCTTTATTATAAAAAATTTGATTATCCTAATGCGATGGAGAAATTCAATCAAGCACTTGATCTTCTAAACGAATTGAAAGTGCGTTATCCACCTGATTAATCAGCCATACATAATAACATTGGACTTGTACATTTTAAAACAAAACAGTACACGGATGCATTAGGAAAATTTCAATTGGCAATTGATATTGGCTTAGAATACTGGTCGCCCGAACATCGATGGATTAATGAATACAAAAAAAATAAAGCAACAGCAGAAAAATGCCTAACAACAAACTCCAAAACATGACGGAATTCTGGCGAAAGTACACTAAGTTTTGAAGAAAATAGACAGAGTTCTGGTGAAAGCACACCAATTGCTGAGGAAAAAAGACAGAGTTCTGCTGAAAAATGCTTAATTCTTTAGCCCCGGAGGGAATTTTTTCTAAGATCCAGGAAAGGTGACTGTTAATACTAAAGTGGAGCTTTTGAGTGCTCACTATGCCCATTCCAAACTTAAAATAAAATGAAGTTGCCTAGGTGACAGAATACAGAATATCCACAGGCGAGGACAATAGGTGGGAACAACATGAAAAACGCAATTGTTTTCTTTGTGTTGTCCGAACTTGTTCTGTCAAAATTCCACATTTTGAGAAAAACACGGTCATATTCGAAATCAGGATCAATAACTGGATCGAATGACCTGGGTCTCAGTGTTTTGGGAGAATATTTGAAGTTTACGTGAAAATTTTGGTGTTGGATTTTTGAAAGAAACGAAAAACTTCGGGACCATTCAAAACTCCTGGCACCCATGTCGTTGGACCCAGTTCTTGACCCTGAATCTGAATAACTTCAGCTCTAACGATTGTCATTAAATCAGCGCAATCGAAATCTACTGCAAGACGAGAAACAACATACAGAAAAATGCTGAAAGAACAATTAGTAACTCACAAACACTTGATCAGAAGTCTGTGTGTTTTAATCGTGCTTGCATTGCCACGGTTGGTCATATCGTTTATTTACGGTTGTGTGAAACCTCAACAAACATATTTCTTCCTAATCGGTTATCTGATTCCATTTATGCCGCCTGTGACAACCTTTCTAATTTTTGTGCTGCCGTCAAAGACATATAAGACTGAGCTATACGCGACTCTGAAACGACTACGACGTTGAAATGGTAGGAACTAACGCATTTCGTTCAGTACTGCTAGCTTTTGTTGTTGCTACTATTTCCAAACGTGACTGAAACTTATTTCTTAACAGCTTTATTTGTTCGAGACTTTTTGCTATTAAAAACACCATATACATAGTAATTTTTATTTGTATCATATCTCAAAAACAAGGTAAATAGCAAAATGTATCGTGTGTGCAAGGTGACACAAAGAATACTGGACTACTATATCAGACATATTAAGCTGTTCACCTTGTTCAATTAATGATAAATTTTCTTGTCTTACGCTTACTTTTAGCGTGAACGGGAAATTTGATCAAGTGACGTCCATTGGAATCTTCGAACGATTCAATTTGATTCAGCACGATTGTAAATTCAACAGATAAACAGGATATAGAACAGCTTAGATACTCTACATTCTGAAATTCTGAACTCGTTCTGATATTTATTGAGTGAATAGTGAACATTTTAATATTAGCTGAAAACAGCCTGAAAACGCAAATTTTCGTAAAAGTCGCTTTTCGATAGATTTTTAGAACTTTTTCTAAAAGCAGATATTGCCACAAGACTCAGCATGATCGATTACCTATAGTCCATCCGTTTTCAAGACTACCAATAGTAACCGCATGTCAGTGCTGGGACTCGTAGGAAATCCAGTACAACGCCCGAACAGCGGAAAATCAAGGCCTTAGTTCACTCCCATTTTGAAGAGAACATCCCGGGCTATTGGTCCGTGGAAAAAAAGTAATACAATCCTATTGGAGAATTTTTACAGACGGCCTAGTTTTCCAAAAAATCTCCTAGAAAATCTGTTTCAGAAAACTCTTCTGAAAACAAAGTTGGTCATGAAGACATGCCTTCAAGTCTCTTCTTTTGAATGCTGAAAACCGGAGCTCTCTAGCTCGTTTCCGTCAAAAGTTATTATTAAATTAATAGCACATGTCCGTCTGCGCTAGCCAAAATTGCCCACTGTGTGGCGTGGGGTCGGAAACTTTCATTTCCCATAGGATCTAACGGTCAGTTGCCAGGGAATTATCTGTGAGACGGCGAAACGTTTATAAAACCTGCATTCTACCGATTATTCATTATTGTTGTGTAGTATAAGATAGTAGTTTAATAACACATTCAGAACTGCTAACATCTGTTCATGAACTGGCTGTATGCATGATACTGAATGATTATTTTTCTAATAGCACTATTCTCATTCAGAAATTGAAGCTACCAGAATTAGCTGCAAGAAGAAAATGTTTTAGATTAACCTTGTTGTACAAAATTATTACTGAATGAAGCGCACTATCACGCTTGTCCTTAGTTAGTCCACTTATCACCATAACATCTCAGCGAACTTTCAGTCAATGTCTTTGGCAAGTTCCATTATTTAAACGTAAAACCACTGGCTCATTTGTCCTACCAAAAACTATAATTTTAAATGAATTCGCTAGTGCTCTTCATATTGAAAGCAAGCCCAAGATGCCAGAATGTTCTAATCGGGTGGAGAATGCGTCTTTAACGAGATCAGCATGTGCATAATCGAACTATCCGCGATGTACCTTATTTTCGAAACAAAGGAAGTGTACAGATGTTTATCTTTTAACTCTACACGATCATAATCGATCTCAATGATTTTTGTTCCACATGAATCTAAAGTAGGAGCAGGGTAAAGTCACGTTAATAGATTCAGTTTAAAATACCGTCTAGGAGCTCATTTTCAAGAAAAAAATGTTTGTGATTTAAGATAGTTTTTAATCAAACGAAAATATGAAAACTGTCTTGAACAGGCTCACCTCTTCAGAATTAATCAGGAGTATGACAGAACATTGTACGATGAATGCGGAATTGACAACATATTTATACCAATTGAATAGTTCACTAAATAAAATAATATAGTCACATTGATAATAGGATATATGAACCAATATCAGCTATTGGAAACATTATAAAGACGCAGGACATTAATTTAGATTAACCTCAAATTTGTACAAAAATAAATAAGCCAAATGAGAACTAAGACCGGTGCTTGTTCATTGCCATACTAATTGTCTGACGAATAAGGATTCTGCCAACAATAAAATACTATTTTCGACTAAGACTCTGATCAGCTGCCCAAAAGTGTCCCAATTGTTTCTTGTTGACCTTTTCTTTTTGTGTTCATGTACATTCATGCACTGTGGAAGGTGGTAATAGCTTTTCTATGTTATTCACTCCATGCATTTAATCAGTAGGTTAGACTACAATTTTTTCGAAAAGCACTGAGAACCCAAAAGATATGTCTCTTGTCAAATGACCTGAATTTGGCTCGCACATACGCCTGCATGGCAGAAGCATTCTACTTGCTTGGTAATCATCTATCGGCCGTCAAATATATTCGGCTTGCTATTGATATTGCTCGTCAAGAAAATACTCCTGCCGCCAAACAACTTCTTGAACAGTCTCTTGAACAGTCTACATCGCTTTTTTTCGTACTAATATGTAACTCAGGAACTCAGTAGCTGAGTAATTCATGTGCGCATATACATATGTGTTTGTATATGTATGAGGTCTGGAACTCAGTTTTCGACGCTGGGCACGAATATGAGGTTAGTTTTTGATGAATTCTTTTATGGGTGGAATTTAATTTTCAGGAATCCGTTGTGCCCCAGAGAAAGACAATGGTTGTTCTCTCTTCTTCTCTTAGACAAGATATAACATGAATTGTTTATTTAAGGCTAAACGAAGGCGTCTGTTTTGACTTTCTTGAATTAGTGCAACTCGCTGTCGTGAAGTGTGTCTTATCAGTGTACGTAAGAAAACGCTTTTTCTCCGGTAAAATGTAATATTGTGAAGTTTCACTTCATCTATGTCTTACGGGATGTTTTATGTGAAAATTGTAACAGTTCGAAATTGTAAAATTATAATATTCTAGTATTCTAACATTCTGATATTCTCGAATTATAAGATTATAAAATTGTAATATTCTACAATTATAATATTCGAGAATTCTAGTATTCTCATGTTCTGATATTGTAAAATTCTAAAATTGAAATAGTCTAAAATTGTAATATTCTAGAATTGTAATGTTATATAATTGTGATATTCGAAACCATACTGTTCTAATATTCTGAGATTCTAAAATTGTAATATGATCAACATTCCAGTATTCTGAATTCATGAAAAGAAAAGGTCAACAAGAAACAATTGGGACACTTTTGGGCAGCTGATCAGAGTCTTAGTTGAAAACATGGTAATATTGAAGAATTCTTATATTCCAAAATTCGTCAAGTACTTACTGTTCCGAGGTATGAAAACGAAAATTTATATCTTTCAAGTTCAGAGGGGACAACGGATTCCTGAACATTAAATCCCGTTTTCCACCCATAAAAGAATTCATCAAAAACTAATCCCATATTCTTGCTCAGCGTCGAAAACGGCGTTTAGTGATGCGTCACTCGAAGTTCAGCAAACTTCTACTTACCTGTAAAAATAACGCGCTGAAGAGTTTCACTCACTATACACCGGACGGGCGAAGAAAGGCATTTTTGCAAACGAAAACCTTTCCGTACGACAACGTTTTCGAAAACTGAGTTCCAGACCTCATACATATACAAACACATATGTATATGAGCACATGAATTACTCAGCTACTGAATTCCTGAGTTCCTAACTTCAAATACTATACACACATACACATATATGAGCACAGGAATTTCTGAGTTCCTAACTTCGTAAATCTACACACATATATGACCACATGAATATCTGAGTTCCTGACTTCAAATATATACACACAGCTATAACCACATGAATTTCTGAGTCCCTCAGTTCCTAACTTCAAATATATACACACATAGAATTGTAATGTTATATAATTGTGAATATTAGAACATCAATTGACGATTTTGGGTTGAAGATAGATCACAGTGTTTTACTATTCTTTATTTCACAACCGAAATCTGTTACTGTCTCGTCAGACACTTGTGGAACCATTCGATGGCTATTATCATCAACGCATGTACATATTAGTACGAAAAAAAGCGATGTAGATACTGTTCAAGAAGTTGTTTGGCGGCAGGAGTATTTTCTTGACGAGCAATATCAATAGCAAGCCGAATATATTTGACGGCCGATAGATGATTACCAAGCAAGTAGAATGCTTCTGCCATACAGGCGTATGTGCGAGCCAAATTCAGGTCATTTGGCAAGAGACATGACTTTTGGATTCTGAGTGCTTTTCGAAAAAATTGTAGTGCAGCGAAATAATCTGTGTTTACGACATGAACTTGACCAATATGTACGTATACAATAGCAAGGTCTGGACTGTCGGGCGGAACGGTTTGCTCTAAGATTTCACGTGCTTTTTCAAAGAATTTCTTTGCTGTCCAATGATCTTGCTTCATGAAATAAACGATGGCTTTATTGCAATAGGCGGCAGCAATCGATGGATGATTCTCAGGAAGCGATCTTTCACCAATATCGATGGCTTTCTGATAGTATTGGAGAGCCACTTCATAGTCTCCATTTGATCGATGCGCTTCACCGAGATTGTTGTAGGTGACAACGAGTGTTCCGTGGTCGGTCGGAAGAGATCGACCTTCGATTCGACAGGTTTCCCGATAAGACTGAAGTGCCAGCGAGTGATTGCCCATTAAACTATGGACTGTCCCGATGTTGTTGTGGACGGTAGCAAACGCTGGATGGTTAGGTGGAAGAATTTCTTTTTCAATTGCCAATGTTCGCCGAAAGAATCCAAGTGCCGTTGAATGGGCACCCATCGATTGAAACACTTGACCAACGTTATTGTAGGCAGTAGCCAATTCTAAGCGATCAGAATTGATGGCTGGATCTTCCAGATATTCAAGAGCTTTTTGATAGTATGCCAGTGCTCGTAGATAATTGCCTAATTCACGATGAATTAGACCGATATCGTTGCAAGTGATCGCGATCGATCGAAAGTCAATGGGAATACTATTTAAACCCGTTGTCAACGCTATATAATAGAACATTAATGCTGCCTGAAAATTTCCGTTCTCTCGATTGATTGCTCCTAGTTGATGAGTGGTAGAGGAAATATACGTCCTGCCTCGATTTGGTATTGAATTGGCTAGTTTTAATAAGACTTCTTCGGCTTGCTTGAACTTACCCATTTTGACCAGTGAATGACCTAATCGATACGAGGCCATTAGATTCGGTACTGAATTGATTAGTTTTAATAAGACTTCTTCGGCTTGCTTGAACTTACCCATTTTGATCAGTAAATGACCTAATCGATACGAGGCCATACCTCCTTTAATCTCTTTGCGTAATTGTTCGGTAAGATGAGCAAGATCTCGGTCATTGTCACTAGTCAGTTTCAATTCAACATTCCAGAATCCTTCTTTGATCTGTGTCACCTCACGGATGCGAAAAATAGTATGCATTGAGAAGAGAACTTCATTTTCCGAACCGAACACGCAATCATCACCTTTCAATTCAGCGAATGGTATCCGTGAAACCATCGGCTCAATTTCGATTTGAAATAGCAAAAGCATCATTTGTGGATTTTGGAGAGTAGACTCGGCAAACATATACGCGACATCTCGATCGATACTTGTCGAGAGAAAATTATTGAACGAAATAAGACCATCTTTGTTGTTGCGTATCTTTGTGAATTCGTCAGCAGACATGGACTGACCTCGATAGACTGTCAATTGCCTTGGTGTTGCGTTATCATGAAGCTCTTTGATTTTTCGATGAATATCACGTATCACAAATCCCATCTTGACCAATGCTTCGGTATCTTGGGTTCTCAATGCTTGATTAAGCATTCCAAAGAGAAAAGAGCCGCAGGTGTACCACCAAATTGGTGAATGACATTCATAATCTTGCTCAAATTTATCAATAAGAGACGATACAGTTCCGCCACCATCAGATGTTTGACGTCGGCGACAATAGTTCCCCAGATCTGCCTTGGCCTTTGCGTCATAGTCGAGTTCAAGAACAATTTCTTTGATCAGTTGAGAGTACGTAAACGATTGATCGAGCTGATCCAAATCACTAGTGAAAATATCCTTGGATGCCAGCGTACTGATTGACATGAGATTATTTCTACATTGCCGAATGTTTCGTTTGAGCAGATGGCAAATCGGTTCTATGGTGTTGAAGTTTCCTTTGAGTTTGTTCGACTCCGGATAACAAGGTTGATGTGTTGCCTCATGAGCGGAAAAGAAGTAGATCGAATCGAGTTGAGGTAATTCCGAATTACCTCAGCGCCTATTACAGCGCCTATTACAGGTAGCGCCACTCGTCCATGGCATGGATGAGTGGCGCTACCTGTTCTCCCAGAATGCCGGTTATGATCATGAACACTTTGTCATCTTTGATGTCGGTCAGAAAATCGATGCACTCATCCACGTTGGTAAACAGACGAATCGTTTCACTGACATATCGAAGTTGTTCGATTGAGTTCGTATGATTGACAGTAGTATTCAACCAAATCAGAACACAATTCTCAGTCATAGGTCAATGTTTTTTTACTTCAAAGCCTAGTGTGCTTAATTAGGTACTTCTACAAAATAGCCACACCCTGGACTATACAGTGTACGTATAATACAGAACCGAAAAAAAAATGTGATTGGCTGATTTTAATATATAATCATTTAACTGAATATAAGATGTCAGAAAGAGAAGATAGCAAGTAAATAATTAGAGGTCGATGCATTACGAGTCAAATTTAAACAAACAGACACTATCGAGAACACAATGAACAATTAACAGACAACAAGAAACAAATCGAAATTGCTAACTATCGTGAATATGAGTCTTTGTTGAACAGTGGTCGAGTGAATTTAATGGGATACAGCTATGAAGTGAGTGATTCCTTCCTGCTCCCAAGATTTTGATTTGTAGCAAATGCAATCATCCAGGTCATACAAAGAAGAACTGTTAGAACTCGAACTTTGACATTTGTCGGCGTTGTGGAGGCGACCGTACAAACATTCAGGCTCATAAAAACTGTACAGTGAAGTGCCATCACTGCGGTGAAAACCATGAGTCAACGAGCTACAAATGTCGTGTAATATCGCATAGTATAATAGCGCATGAAAAAGAAATTCTGGATTTGAAGTACAAAAACCACATTGCTGCTATGAATCAAACGTGGCTTTTAATTGAGCAGGGACAAGAGACTCAACGACAAAGAATCTCTAAAGCAAGTGCAGCAGTTAGTGGAACTATGTTTGACACCTGTCATCTACTAACAGAAAATCTATGTTCAGTCGTGAAATCACTCAAATCAACCTCAGGATCGTCAGAATTCGATCAATTTATCTCAGCACTCAAAACTCAGCAAGAATTCATAAGAGAAAAAAGACAGCAATATGAACGTTACCAGATTGAGTTAGACTCAATTTCCATTGAACAAGCACAAAGTTTGAAAAATGCATTGTCTACACTCTTCAATCAAAATAATGTACAGTGAAAACTACTACCTTAATGAAGAATTGATCCAGCAATTTCAAGGAAGTGTAAGAGACATTGAAATTTTAAAAGATATTGTTGCTGAGTGGAATTCTGTGAGTGCAGTGAGTGAGTTGTGTAAGGTTTGGAAAAAGGATCCGCCTAATATAACTTCTGAAAATCTAAGTGTACTACTTTGGAACTGCCAGGGCTTGAGTTCTCATCTTTCTGATTTCGATTTTCTTCTTTCTACTCATACTCCTCAAATCTTTGTTCTCACTGAAGTCGGTAGTAAACAGCTAGGAGGGTTGCCCTCAATGCCAAAATACCAGTGGTATAGTCAAAAAGGAAATAATCGTTGGGGTGGCGTAGCTATTTTGGTTCACAAAAATTTAAAATGTACAATTTCAGATCAGTCTGAAAATTTTATTTTGTTAGAAATAGAAATTTTAAAAGAAAAAATATTTGTAGCAGGTGTTTATGTCC
>CAJNOQ010004741.1:0-16822 GCA_905250885.1 Didymodactylos carnosus | reverse complement strand
GAGTGGTATGAAAGCCTATAAACACGTTCTTCTATAGGTTTTCGAATATGCTCTTTCTAATGATGAGATTTTCAGTACTCAAAAGTAATTCCTTGTGGGTTTTCTGGAGATCGGATCTCTGGAAAACCCATAAAAAATATTTTTGCATTTCAAGAACCTCACTATTTAAAAGACCATATTCGAAAACCTATAAAAAATGTGTTTATAGATTTGTGTACTATTGCTGAAATAAATATCCAAATTCCTAAGCAAAATTTGCTGCGGACAAGCTTTCAAGTCTATAATTCAATTTAATCGAAAATATTTCTGCAGAAAAATTAAAGAGCTATATACCATTCGATGCAGTTTTTCACGCTGATTCCGAATATGGCCTTACTTTCAAGAAAAGGTGCTTTTTTGAGGGAGAAAACTGCGAAATACTCGAAAACCTCCAGGGTTTTTGGAAAGCCTGTAACTCAGCACCCCTAGAGTTGGGAGACTTTGTGAGATCAGTATATGTAGAGGAGGTTGAGGCGAACATTTTGAGCTATTTTTTGATATCAATAGCTGCTGAGCGGAGTTTAGCGATTGCATTTATATGAGGACGTCTATTTTTAAAATGAGTTCCGTGGAAAGATCTACGCGCGTTCCTTTGTCCAACGGAAATTTTCTTACGGCTAGATAGTCCAACAGATGGTGATTCTATATATGTCATTGTTTTTGAAAAAAACTTATAATTTGACGGAGAAAATGTAATTTTACGCGCCAGCATGCTAATTCTACTGATAATTTTGTAATTTAATTTTCTCAACTGAGGAAGAAGCTAGAGCCAAAAATTTTCACCGTTAAATAGGGCATTATTTATAGTATATATGTCATCATTCAAAATATAAAAATTCGAACCTGCGATTTTTCACCAAAATGCCGCCTAAATGCCCACTGTGAATAGAAATCAGGATAAAAAACAAATTGAATGATGTGTATCTCTATCATATCTGACTACCTTAGTTTTTAATGAATTTTCACGTTGAAAAATAATCGCGATTTTCATCAAAAAGTGAAAATCAACTAAAAATTTTGAAATACAGAGCATTCGATTTGTTTTTGGATCCTAATTCCAAATATGATATTTCTATTGCATTAAAGTTGATTTCTGATGAAGAAAATTAAAGAAAAAGAAAACACTTAGGCGAACGTTTATTAAAATAACTGCCCAGGTCGGATCGGAATCTGCTCAATTCCTTCGCATTCTGATATTTGGTTCTTGGAGGATCCGATATCCGGAACCAGTCGGACTCGTTAATTTTCCTTAACCGGAAATTGACGGATCCGCCACGGGATCCCGTGACGCACACTTTGGTTTTTTTCTTTCTTCCCTCTGCGCTTAATATATTCACCGTTTTATTTCACGACAGGAGCCCTTTAAATACGAAAATATAGATTTTCACTTCCATGGAAATGAAAATTTATTTCGTATCGATAGATTAGGTTAAAAATATTGCAGAAAATACTTGAATTAAAAACGTTTGATAATTAGGTTTGATAACATAATTGCATTGCATGAGTTCAACTGGCTCCCTTTATTCTGTAAACCTGCTTTTGACAGTGTATTATAACTAATTCGGGGGAAAAACTTTACTGTAACTGGTTTGTATGCTCTGAACCTCGGAGCAAAGTAGATAAAAATCTACTCTGACGTGAAGAACAATGTGGTCGTTCCACTCTGAAAAATCTCCGCAAAAACGCTGATGGCTAGCTTGATCGAGTTATGGTCGTTTGATTTTGTTAGAAAAGTGCATAGCTCCAATCTCTCTCGTTATCCGCTTGATCTATCTACATGATGTATCTTTTTCTTCTTTATCTGCTTGATATATATGTCATCGATAAAGTGACAGTTACACGTTGCTTAGGACTGTCTAGAAGGATTGAATCACTCTCGTATGACCAAAAGTATTTTTCCTTCAAAGAAAAAATACAACACGAGCAGAAAATCTTCTCTTGTTCTTCCTTACCAAATGGCTCTAAAAACACACGTATAGATCTATAAAAGGTATACGACAAACAAAGCCGGGGAATCGGGGCATTGTCTCAGTTCTGCCGACAGTTCGTCAGTACTTACTGGATATCGAGAAGGAACCTAGCGTCACTTCTCCGGAGAATAGGGGAACTGAGGTGAAGATGAAACACAGTGTATAGTAAGAAATATTTTTTGTAGGCTGTGTTTCACCTCTGTTTCCCAATTCCTCGGAGGAACTGACGCTAGGTTCCTTCTAGGTACCCAGTAGGAACTGAGGAACTGTCGGCAGAACTGAGTCAGTTCCTCGATTTCATGGTTTTTTTGGCTTTATTAGCAACGATTCAGTTGGTAGTATACACTCATGCAGGCCGCTTGAAAAGTATTTCGCTACATTCCCTAATCATTTCCTCGACGATTTCGGCACAATTCCTCGTTATGTTGAACGTTAGTTCCCCGCAAAAACATTTTCTGAGCTTTTACTCAGCAAAATTTTTCTGCATAGTGCTTTACTAGTCAATTTTTCTATACACTCAATTCCTCCAGTTCCCCGGGGAACTGATGGTAGGTTCTTTCTAGGTATCCAGTAAGAACTGAGGAACTGTCAGCAGAACCGAGATAATTCCTCGGTTCTCCGGCTTTTTTTAAGAAAGTTTTGTGTTTATGGTTGCTATTGAATTTATTTTGGGTTATCTCTATAAGGAAAATATCAGTTCACTGACGGGAAATTGACTATCGTTTGTACTAATTTCCTTGGTTCCTTACGGTAGGTATTGTCATAAGCTCATGTCCTTCGATGAAATTGAGGAATGGAGAAGGAATTGTGGGTGTAATGTTTATGTTATTTCCTTGTCAAGTTATATCTAACGGGGAATTGTCCAGGAAATATCGAGGAAATGTGTAGTGAATGATGGTCAGTTCTCAGTTTCTCGTGGAATTATATATATTTGTGTGGTATTGTTAGGAATTGGGAGAATTCCTATTCTAAGTGCTTAGACACTGCTGAAATTGGTGGTTTGAACTGCCTATTTACAGCCAGTGAACCGTCTTTTAACGGTCAAGCTTCTTGTGAAAATTAGATATACGAGAACGCCATTTACTGGCACTTTGTAGGCTGTTGAAAAACCAGACTGTTAAAAAAAATTATACATGAAAATGCTTTCTGTACAATGCCTCTGTAAACTCTACTTTTCTAGTTTTAATATTTAATTAGTAGAAGTATAAGGCACATTTGTTCGCAGCTCACCAGTTAAATACTAGAACGATCATTTCGGAGCTTTAAATACACATTTTCATATTCCTTTGCGTACATGTACACTACCAGCAGTCTCACTTCTATGCTGTTCTTTCATCTTGAAAATCCATTTAATAAATTAAAATATATAATTATCATCAAGTGATCACTGTTTTTCTTCTTGTTCTCATCCACGTACGTACAGAATGACAAATTATAGTTTACTGTGAAATTTGCTACAGATTCTTATAGTTATTTAAATTCACACAGAAAATGGATACTTTACTACTTAATAATAATTTAAGTGAAGAAGACACCTTCTTAAATAAATTATACATAGATCCCAGAAGGCGGCGACATCAAGAGTAAGGCCAGAAACGAAGTGAGAGCCGAGGATAGATGTACTCCTACTAGAATGACCAAAGTTTCTCGAGCTATCTGCTGTAATCATTATGGATCTATTGTAACATATGTATCTCCATTTAACAATTTTGTATATCCAGTTATGTAGTCTACATGATCGGATCCATAAATTTGTTAAATGGAGATGTATATGTCGCCCCAAATAGATGAGATATATGTATTACATATGTGTTTGGTATCCATTGGTTTTATTCATGCACGACCTGTAAAATAAATTACTTCATATATTCTTTTCTGCGGTTCTTGCTTTATATGTATTTCTATATGCACACAGGAACAAGGAAGAAGGCCCCACCTTGCGACTACCTTACAGTGTAGGGTGCTGCCAAAGCAGTTTCGATAAGCCCGATATCTTCTCTACAGCTGGTGATCTTCAGAGACGGTCACCCGTTCTTCTGCTAGTCACCAAGCAAGCTATAGCTCTGGACAGATGGCCAGCCTGACACAGAGTTCTTTTCGCCCAATTGCTCGAGCTAGTGTGCGCGGTGTGACTAACACACTCACTAATCACATACTAGCACCGAAGTACCGGTGTATGTCACAACGTAGTGAGTATGCTGTCGGACGGGTGATCCGAGACAATAGCCGTTAGTAACTTGTCCAAGATTATTCTATGACTGAGTGGCACCGAGGTTCGAACACGGTACCTTTGAAGTATGTGCCGAACAACATAACCACTCAGCCATAGAGGCATACAGAAGGAAAAAGAGATGAAGAAGAAAGAAATAACGTAAAAGAGAATGAAAAAAAGCGTCATTCTTTGAAGTTTCATGGTGAATGAAGTTTAACTAAAGTGTTGGAAAGCGTGAAATCACAAGACGGAGAATCCCGACTGGAAAAACGCAGGCACTTCGACGAGATCTTTCAGCCGTACAATGTAACTCATCGCGCTGATTTCGAATATGTGAAAATCCTGAAGGCTTTTCTCTACAAAAAAAACATCAGATTTTGATATGTTCAACTAATGGTCATTTCTATCATCATTTCTTAGGACGTTTAGATGTCTCTTTCAGATAGTGCAAGACTCATTTCCTCCCCATCTGTCTGATGTGGTAAAAATGACTACTTAATAACTAGCAGCCATTACTGGGCAAATATGTGCCAGTTTCAGCATCTCCATTATTCAGAAAAGTTACGTCACGCGTGTCGCACATGAGTGGCGTAGACTAAACATTTGCCTTCAAAATGACGAAGATTGAGCTTGATTAGTTCTGTTTTGTCTGCGCAATGTTCATTTTACAAACAGCTCCAAAATGCAGATTGAAAAGGCTGAAAAAACCGTAATAGGGCTTTGGAAAAAACATTACTGAAAACACAGAAATAGTGATAAAAAATCCGCATTATAGCTATGTGGTAGAAAATTTTAAGGACTGCATTTTGGCTCACTTGCTCTTGTCAAAACGCATACGTTCAACTTCATACTGACGAAATACATTTTTTTGTGTTAATTTTTATTAAGTTTTTAGGACATTTCGATGCTTGTTGGCCTATATCATATTTGCGGAGGTTGGAAATAAATAGAAAAATAGCAGAAAAGCTTTGCGTTAGATATACCTGCCTATATTGTAATGCCCAACTGAAGAAGCTTTGAAGAAAAAGATGTGCATTAGTGACCTAGATTTAGCTCCAAGACGGTTGGTGAAAAGACTTCCTGTAGAAAGGATGAACTGAAAATCTCACATCTCACCATGAAATTTTTCCTGAGGATATATAAATCTCCCAGTAATAATTAATTCTTATCAACGTTCATATCTCCACTGTCTATTTCTTAGACTAATGTTTCTCTTTTTAGTACTGCCAGTACGTCAACGTCTGTATAATTTATATGAATTCGTTAAAGAGAAAATAAAAAAATTTAATCTTTTTGAATCAAAACCGTTATCAATTGATGCACATGAAATAACAAATCAACTCCACTCAACACGTTTATTTATCATTACATTTACTGTTGCATTAATTGTTCTAGTGTTTTATACATCACTCAGTAACAGAACAGTAACAGTTACAATCAAATCACCCACATTAGAACACTATTCAGAATTACAAGAAAAATATCCACAAACTTTGTTATGTCCATGTACAGAAATATCCATTCCTTATAGTAAACTAATCCAACTGTCACCAACCTATCATCAACTTTGTTCAAGTCAATTCATTACGGATGAATGGTTTCAATATACCGTTTATAAGGTACAGCTAATATTAAAAATTCAAGTGGAATTTGTTTTTGAACTTATTATATACTATTCGATAGAGCTTTTCAAGCAGATCAAGAATATGTAGTTGTTAATTTTTCGAAGCTTTCTTCTCGTATAAAAAGACCGAAAAAACGACGATATTCGAAAAAGTTAGATTGTTCGACTTGGGTTTTTAGTCGGAACGTTCAAACTACTTTTCTCTTATTCAGCGTTAAAAACTGAATTAAAAATGATATTAAATTCATTTCGAAGGTTCACGATGGACGTTCGAATAGATCATTGGAAAAGAAGGCTGAGTCATTTTGTAAACCTATCCAGTTTTTTTTTTTTGTGTCAAGCGAAAGAACCTTCATTCATACGGTATTCGAATCGTCTTTGCATGGGCAAAAATAATACGGAGAGCTTTTTGTTAAATTTTGTTTTGCTGCTGAGAAAATTCATTTTTGCTAAATCAGAGGCGAAAAAGTCGAGATTCAGCCCGTAATTCTCAATTTTCTCGGTCCGTACTCAACTTTTGAGCAATTAAAACATCATATTCACAATCAGGACAAAAAGCTGAGTCGACTGATATGTATGTCTAACTTATTCAACTACTTTTACTTTTTCGAACTTTTACATTGAAAAATTACGGAGATTTTCACCAAAATTGGAGATCAGCTAAAAATTTCAAATACATTTGAGTCGACTCAGTTTTTGGTCCTGATTGTGAATATAATGTTTTAATTGCTCAAAAGTTGAGTACGGACCGAGAAAATTGAGAATTACCGACAGAATCTCGACGTTTTCGCCTCTGATTTAGCAAAAATGAATTTTCTCAGCAATAAAACAAAATTTAAAAAAAGCTCTCCATATTATTTTTGCCCATGCTACCTTCGAAATGAATTTATTATCATTTTTAATTCAGTTTCAAACGCTGAATAAGAGAAAAATAGTTTGAACGTTCCGACCAAAAGCCCAAGTCGAAAAATCTAACGTTTTCGAACATAATTGAAAAATGAAATATAAAACTGCTGTAAATATCATGATTAACTAATCACAGTGAAATTTATTTTGATATTTCGACAGAATCTTCTGTCATCATCAGAAATAAGATTATTTTTACATAGTGGAAAACTATATGCATTTAAAATTCACAAAAGAGAAAAAAGAGCGAGAAAAACCAAGAAACCACGTTACACACATATAGATAGAAAACACAACGTGGTTTCTTGGTTTTTCTCGCTCTTTTTTCTCTTTTGTGAATCCTGCAAGTTTTTTCGGTTTTTCGACACGAAAAGAAAGTTTTGAAAAATTAAAAACTACATATTCTTGATCTGCTTGAAAAGCTCTATCGAATAGTATATAATAAGTTCTAAAACAAATTCCACTTGAATTTTTTATATTAGCTGTACCTTACTCCAACAGAATTAATTCATGATGATTTTCGTTGGAGAAGTTCCTTCGGATTTCAAATGTTATCGTCATTTTGTCAATTATCATCACAAACAATCAATGATGAATTGTTAAGATTTTATTCATTGCTCTATTTAAGTTCATCATCAACAATAACATCCAACCACACATTTCAGGTAGAAATTCAAGCATTAATTAAACAATTTCAATCAACAACAAAGAATTCATTTCTACAAATATTACAATTAATACTCGATATAACACAATCAAATAGTTTAATATCTGGTTTAAATACAAATTATTATGTAACTTTACTTGGTACTGTGGATAATTTGGTTACTGTATTTTATCCTCGACGTTATAATGACTGTTATTGTCAAATAACATATAAATGTAATGATTCATCATTTGTGGTGAGTGCTAATGGTGATTATATGGATGAAATACCGGGATTTATGGAAGGATGTTTTATTGTTTATTCATTATTACAATCAACGTTAGAATGTTGGTATCAACAAAGTTGTTTTCAACAATTAATAAATTATATAAATGTAACAACAACAAGTAATTTTACAATACTTGATCCATCACAACCAAGTCAATATCAACCAACAACAACAGTACAAGAAATTGTTAATAATTTAATGATTGAACAATGGAATTCCAATGTATCATTTGAATCATATTATCAACAATGTCAACCAAATGAATGTCGTTATACATATACTGAAAACTTAGATTATTTATATACAATAACAACAATAATGGGATTAATTGGTGGTCTGAGTACGGTTCTGACAATATTAATACCAAATTTAGTGAATTTAATAAGGAAACGGAAGACACCCTCAATAAACAAAAACGGTTAGAAATAAAAATCGATTTTATTTAGCTTAAACTGTTTAAAATTCTTCCTATAACGACTGTTTTTCACCTCCATATTTTAAGAGAGACTGCGCCAGTTGATCGAGTATCTAGCCAAAGATCGGCCACGAATGAAAAATTAACATATACTTTGTATTTCATATTCAGATTCTACTATCAAAACTGGGGTTATAAAAAATCTTTTGGTCCTTTCTGACTTATTCTGGCTGAGTTATAGAATTTACAAAATGAGCACCATCGTCGCTTTGCGAAAAGTAGTCAGCCATCTCTGATATTTTGACTATAACTCTGCCACTTTTTATCCGTTCTGTAAAGTTTTTGCGCTCAGTTTGTGGAAAATTGAATTTTCTATCGCATTTGACCTTCGAATTTTTTGACACATTCGATTTGGAGGATTAAAAGTAGCATTTTCTCCAAAATTTTGACCCTTCAAAATCCCAATTCCCCAACTGATGTGGATTTTAAACAGTCACTTCCTACTTCAGAAAAATTAGGAACTATGTGATTTTGTTCAGGTTTTATCAGGCTTTCTAATGAGATGTTGCTCGAACGGTGCGGACAAAAAGTGGCGGAGTTATAGTCAAAATATCTGAGATGGCTGACTACTTTTCGTAAATCGACGATGGTGCTCATTTTGTAAATTCTATAACTCAGCCGGAATCAGAAAGTTTTTTCATATTTTTCATAATCCTAGTTTTGATAGTAAAATCCGAATATGAAATAAAAAGTATATGTCAATTTTTCACTCGTGACTTGATTTTTTGATGGGCTGGCGAACGGTCTCTTGAATACACGAACGACTATAAATGTACGTTTGACGATTTTTAACAGTTTTCAGACCATTATCGAGCATGGGTTTTTTCAAAGTTGAAATATGCTAACTCTCATTTTTGGCTAAATGTCCGTATCAATCTCTATCGTGCGGTAAGGCTTTACGGACAATAAAAACTATATCTTTAGAGATGTTTCAGCAAGCAAAAATTTAAATGAACCAAAACAGATGCCAGCGATGCACAATCTTTGGCTTCATCAATTTACATTTTGCACATATTTTTGGATTTTTTCACAGTTGTCCGTGTGTTTCTGTCGATGAAGAGCAAATAAGCTAAAATTCCTTTTGTTTTTCTTCCTTCTTTTCACTGCTTTCTGTCGGGTATTACGCGTTAGACTATCATATCATGATATAATTCACCTAGTGTCAACAAGTCTAGCAAACACTTTTGTCGCCAAAAATTACGAGAACAGTCATCTTAGGTCCTCTTCAACTTTGGGATTCTTCTTTAGCGAAATGGTGAGAAAATCTAACTGTTTTTGACACAAATTTCTGATTAGATTAAAAGATTTTATGTGATATAAAAAAATATGAGTGTTACTTTAATTAGAGAGACAGTGACTCTTATAAAGAAGCAACCAGAATTAATCAAAACAAAATTCATAGTTCGTTTTATGACTGTGCCATTCTGAGAAGTCTTGAAAACAAGGTCAACTAGGTAGCTGTAGGGGTATTCAAAACAAGTGCAGATAATGATGCTGATGCCATTTGATGATTTATGCCTCATAGTGAACGAGAATTATTTAGTTTTCCGTTAAGATTCCATTAAACGAATTACAAAAAGAAAAGATCTTTGAAAGAGCCAATGAGCCAAAATGTTCTAATTGACGGAGGGAAAGTCATCTCTTCTATAAAAGACCTGTGAAAGAATTCTTGTTCAGTGTGATTTTCTTTTTGTTACTTACTTGGAATAATTTTTCGACAAAATGGTGAGTTTCTACCGGTTTCTTTTTGATAGTTATATCAACCCTTCAACGTCTATGGAATATGTCCATATTAACTAAAGAAAAAATCCAAAAATTAAATTTATTTCAATCGTATGCATCATCAACAAATGAAAACCATGGTTATTACGAAATTTTATCAACACGTTTATATTTAATAACATTAACTCTGTCTGTGATCATTATAGCTCTTTACACATCATTAATTGATCGAACACAATTAGTAACAATTAAATCACCAATAACATCTGATCAATATACAACACTTTATCAACAACATTCTCAAACATTAACATGTCCATGCACAACGATTTCAATTACATATGAAAAATTCATTCATTTATCACCAACTTATCATCAAATATGTTCAAGTCAGTTTATTAGTGATGATTGGTATCAATATATAACTGAATCTATGAGTAATATATATTATTTTGAAAATGATGATTTTCGCAATAGAGCTAGTGCTTTCTTTCAAATGTTACAAGTATTATGTCAATCAACAAATGAAACAATTCAAGATAGTTTAGTTGTTTTTAATTCTACACAATTAGTTAATGATAAATTAATACCACAACAATTATTTCAGATTCAAGCTGAATCTTACATTAATCTTTTTATAGAAACAACAACAAATACATATAAACGTTCATTACAAATTATACGTGATACAACACAATCAAGTGCATTAGTAGCTTATGGTTCATCTGTTACTTATTTATCTGCATATCAAAGCGTTCAAATAACACCGAACATTTTATATAATGATAGTAATGAACCCTGTTCATGTCGAAATACGGCTGGTTGTATACAACAAGCAAAATTATATGATTATTTATCACCATTTACAATGAGTGTTACTGGAATTTATTTCAGTTGTTATGTTTTAGAATCAGTATTACGATCAACATTAGAATGTTTTTATAATCAAGCATGTTTTATAGAATTAAACTTACTTATAAATCCAGATGATCCAAGTAATTTTTCAATTTTAAATTCAACTCAACCATCAAGTCAATATCAACCAACAACAGTGATACAAGAAATTATTAATAATTTAATGACTGAACAATGGAATTTCAATGTATCATTTGAATCATATTATCAACAATGTCAACCAAGTGAATGTCATTATACTTATATTGAAAAATTTGATTATTTATATACAATAACAACAATATTGGGATTAATTGGTGGTATGAGTACAATTCTATCAAAATTAATACCATTTTTAATTATAATAGTAAATCCTCATATTTTCCCATTTTTTAGAAAATTATATAAAAAATATAAACAACGACAAAATCAGATTAAGCCAACAACAATAACATCGACAATAGTAGAAAATTACAATAATGTAAGTAGTTTTATTATAAAAAATTTCATAGAAGATAAAGAAAAAATTCGAAAAAAGAGATCAAACTGGCAAGAAGCTGGTTTGTTTTGGTATCGTTTCCAGTTCTGCAGTAAAGATGAAAACTTCTCTAACTTCATCTCCGCAGGTGTGAGCAAAATTCGAATAGTAAGAGAATAAAATTGTTGCAAAGCTTATTATGGTAAGAAATAAGTGTCTCAAACGAAGGCTGTATTGCAAGACTCTACATTTTGGCACCAACGGATTTCAGAGCTTTTTAATGAGATTGTGGCGTTTTTCTTTAGAGGCTTCATCATCGTGTTTTTCAATGAGACGCTATTTTGAGGCTCTGTTTTTGATAATTCATGAGACACGTTATGTTATTTTATACTTCCTTTTCCCCACACTTTATCCATAAGTATAATCGTATAAAAAATAAGGAAAGTACAATGATATTCGTAAAACAGCGAGAGAAACACATAAAAAATCTGATATTGTTGGTCATACAAATAATAGTTGAACGAAATCTCGTATATCGTAAGAAGAAACATTTAAATCAAATATTTCAACTTAAAAGGAAATCAAGATGAAATCGATGTGAATAAGTTTTTCCTTGTAAAAATCTTACAGCTGAATAGAAAAGCTTTTTTTGCAAAAATAAACTCATATATTGTTCAGAATGAATGATGTTCATCAGTACTTTCCTTAAATTGATTTATAATAGCCCTACAACAATTTAATTTCACTATCATCCTGCTGTCTCGTCAATGGGGATTATTTCTAGTGTTCCATCGATAAGGCAATACTCTGTTCCCAAGCAAAAGTTGCCCAGCTGAGAATTCTAGATGTGCTTGCTGGAGTATTGGGCAAGCAAGAGGATACAGGTAAAATAGTGAAAACGGTCGATTTTATTTCAACGGAAGGTTTTGTCAAAAATTGGGGACGAGCATTCCAGACAGCATCCAAAACTGTCTGTATGAAATAGTTTTTAAGCTTACATCGGGGAAATTAATCGCTTGACTCAAGTTTCCGAGATACGAAAATCCTATGAAAAAGCCATAAAATGTTCTTTTTACTTCTGTAAGATGCTAGAGCGAGGTTGTAGAAGCCATTCTATAGTCAAAAGGTAGAAGAACTTGGTAGCATGCTTGCGTAACCAAAATTATTTTCAGAAGAATTTTTCTGAAACAGATTTTGTAGGGGATCTTTGAAAAACCAGGCAGGCAGTAAACGTTTTCCAATAGGATTATATTACTTTGGGAGTAATGTGAGATCTTGATTTTCTGCAGTTCGGGAGTTGTATCAGATTCCCTACGGGTCCCAGGACTGGCACCTGGTGACTATTGGCAGCCTTAAAGACGAACGCACTATGTGTAACTGACCATTCTGAGTTTCGTGGCAATATTTATTTTTAGAAAAGTTTTTAAAATTGTAGTGAAAAGCCAGTTTTACCAAAATTAGGGTTTTTAAAAGAAAGAATCAGAAATCTTGAAAAACCGTTCCGCTCAAAAAATTCAAATATATTCTTTTCATTTCATTTCGAAGCTCTCTAACATTGTTTTCCTGATTCAGCGTATCTGACTGCTTATAGCAATGTTAATTAGAGCCTTCTCCTATATTATCTGGTTGAGAAAACAATTCTTAGGATCAGGAAAAAAATTTCACCGACGAATTTTGCAAGCCTATCTGTTTTTTTTCTGTCAAGAGTTGCAACCTTGATTTCCATCACCTTCGATATGCCTTTGTACAGGCAAAAACAGTATGCATCGCTTTTTTCGAAATTCCTTTTTATTGCTGAGAAAATTGACTTTTACTGAACAGAAAAAACTAGATAGGTTTGCAAAATTCGTCGGTGAAATTTTGCCTAACTCATGTATCTCTTTCTCAGCTATGTAATATGGGATAATGCTCCAATTAACATTGTTTTCCCGATTCAGCGTATCAGACTGCCGATAGCAATTTTAGAGAGCTTCGAAATGAAATGAAAAGAATATATTTGAATTTTTTGAGCGGAACGGTTTTTCAAGATTTCTGGTTCTTTCTGTATTTTCAAAATTTCTCATCGAAAACACCAGTTGAAAAGATTAAACCTAAGATATTCTTGATCAGCTCATCGAACTCTATCGGTCTATAATAAAGCCAAAAATAAAACAATGCCACAGCTTCGAATTGTTGGCGCCTTTAAATTTTGCAACTGCGATAGTTTTCTGGAATCATAAAACAATTTTACTTGTAGATTAATGTTATTGATGAACAATTAGCAACGAATTCGGTGTCGAAAAAGTAAAAAGATTCTTTGATTCTTACTGTAAATTAAAATATAAAACAATTTCCGTTTCTTTTCAAAGACAAAGTACAACAACAATTTCAAAGTGGAAAAAATATTTGATTCATTCAATTACATGTTTAATAATAATTGTACTTATTCTTGCTTCAACTATCGTATTTGCAATGAAGCAAGGTAAAAATAAGTAACAACAGTAGTGGCTTTCCTGTACAGTGTCAGCTACTTATAAGAGCAAAACTTTGAATTTTCTTAAATTATTTTTATTCAGGAACTTCAACATCCATGCGAACAGCACAATCAACAATGATGATGACTACTACTGGTACAGTTAGAGTAACAACAACAAAAAAAAGTTCTGATACAACGACGATAACAGCCACCACATCAAGTATGTTATAAAAATTAGCAAAAAAAAGAAACTTTGACAAAATCTAAAGCACAGCATTAAACTTAGCTAACTATAAGAAATCATTTTTTTACTTTTGTGACAAAAAGGTTAGCCAGTACCAATTAACTTCAAACTATTCTATTGTTAAATAATGAAAAATTTCTTACCATTGAAAGAGAAATATTTTTTCTTCTTCAAGATATATCCTCCTCTAAGATATACGAAAATTCCTTTTCTATGAAATAGCTAGAAAATACGTCCTACACGGATGAAAATAATATACCCGGATTCTGGATATATCATACAGAAAACAAATAGAAGGTAGATATACCAGAAGTCCTCTCGATTCTGGTACAGTAAGATACATCGACACAACTAAAAATCTCAGCAGATAATGGGTAGACTTAAACTTTTAAGACATAATGTCAGTGGATTTTTCTTGCACTTAAAAATGTTTTAGTCAAATAAAAATGATACTTTCGAAAGAAAAACTTAATTTTCTTTCAGATATCTAATTAAAACTTTTCTGTGATCTTTCGTTTAAATGCAACGATCAAATGTTTAAGAGCGCTGTAATTATATTTTCTTTTTGTAGAAAAATGTTTCTATCTTTCTACATACTCAAATTAAGTTTGGTCTTCTCCAATAGTGAAAAGAGTGGAAAAAACAGCCATTTTTGATCGTCTAAATTTTAATTCCAGTACAAACATTCTTGAGCATTTTTATCCAGTTTCCTCTTCGGGAACATGGTGCAATTCATCTCAAACTGAGCTAGAGATTGAACTCAAAATAAGCACACAGCAGTCTTACTCTTTCCTCTTAACCCTCTTTAAATTCCTGTGTACTGACTCTGAAGTTATGCAGTTTTTCATATGTTTTTTATATATGTGTTGCTAACGATTCTTTAGTCAAAACTAAAATTTTAGTTTTGGTTGACGATTGATTTGACTGGCCAAAACTGAAATTTCGACTTGCAGTTAGTCTGAAAATGATATATTTGTTTTTTTCCTGTTTTTGAGCGAAGTGATATGATTACATTAGTTTTTAAGCTGACTAGAGAACTGTTGAAAAATACCATTTAGTTTTTATAGTTAAATTGTCTATATTCATCAATTAAGTTGAAATTAGTTATATTATCTGTTCCTGCGTCAGCATCTATTTATCGAAATTTAAAAAGAAGACCAGTGGGCAAAATGCTTATAACTATTAAGGAAGGTAGATAGGAACCTGCGGTTTTCATCATTCAAAAGAGGGCCTCAAGGTACGCAAATCCGTGAAAGAGTCAGGCCTCCGGATGAGGTATACGATGGTAAACCTTTCGAGGCAAAATCAGAAGGACTGCAGCTTCCGAACCGTACCATGGATTTTCAACTCAAATTATACCAATTGATGGGCAAAATATCGCTCTACAAAACTAAGCAAGAACGAGGTCTCCATCTACTATGGTTTCGGAGATATTCGTACTTTCCGGAGACACCTTTCTCAATTCCCATGTGTCTGGTAGACTCGAAAACATATGGAACATAGGTAATCTATCACGTTGATCATCGTGGCAATGTCTGTTTCATTTCCCTGGTGTTCAACAGATCAGCAGACGCGATTTTGGAAAAAAACGGTTTGTCATCTTACCGTCAGAAATCAAAAACCGTATTTCTCAGCCATTTCTGGTCCAAAACGACTCAAATTTCATTAAAACAATCAGTTGCATCAAAACCAATAATTTCACTGAGACTAGATTGCAAATCGATTTGATTAATAGGCGTACAAGAGGATATTGTGTTAAGTGCGGTCGTTTATCGTTGGATTTTGCATTGTATTGATCATTTTCCGACATTTACATGATGTTTTCCATTAGAAAACATATCTGTTTGAAAGGTTGCTTCTAAACTCCGTCAATTGTTTTTTACTTTTCGTCCTCCACGTTTGTTATATTCGGATAATGGCGCTGAATTTGTCGCACAGTTTATATCTGAATTGAAAAGCTTGTTTCCAGACATGTGTTTCATTCGGGGAAAATGCAGACATCTTTAAAGTCAAGGCTGTATTGAACAATGGCGTTTTAAATATTGCATTGGGTAAATGGTTAGATACGAACAATTCAGTTCATTGGCCAAATGGTCTGCTACCAGTTGTTTATGGAATCAATACAAAAGTATTAACAACGACAAAAATAACCGCATATGAAGTAATGTTCGGTCAACGTCCACGATCAGATTCCGATTTTTAGGAATATTTTTGATGCATTCATAATACTTTCATCTCAAATCACTTCTTCTACCTCTGTGTCTACTTTTACTTCTTAATCATCAAGTTCATGTGCATTAACATCTAATTCATTAGTAATAGATTCACCACGACATAACGATGTAAGGCGTAAAGCGACCGAAAATTATTTAGGAACACCTAATAAGAAAAAAGCATATGATGAACATTTATATAAATATATTTATATAAAAAAGGAGATGGTCTTGGTATGAGAAGCCATGATGTTGACAGAACAAATATAGATTCGGAACTTTTACTATGTAAACCAAAATCAGCAGTTCACAAAACCACAGTCTATCATTTCTCGAAAAGTTGCTTTTTTTCACTCATTCGTTACCTTCAGCAAAATTCTTATGCTAGACAAATCAAAACTTAAACTGATGTAATGTTGTTTGAGCTTCCCTTTTTGATTAATACAGCTATAAAGGTATTGAGTGACTCGTAAAAGGGGGTCAGTAGTCGAAGACGAAGGCTTAAATCTAAATTGAGCGGAGTTCAAGAGATCGTTTTCAGTTAGAAATTGAAGTAGTTGATTGTGGATAATCTTTTCTAGAATCTTACTGGCAACACACAGAAGAGAAATCGGTCTGTAATTTTCAATAAGAGTAGTCTCTCCTTTTTTGTGTA
>CAJNOQ010004740.1:0-16826 GCA_905250885.1 Didymodactylos carnosus | reverse complement strand
TACTCAGTTAGATACAGCCGCACTTGCTCTTTCTTATGAACACCTCACATCCAAAAAAACGTTTTCTCAAGCGCCCAGTTTTATTTTTATCTCGATCTACAAGTTGTCTGTAAAACAATTTTCGCCACATACGAGCATAAACAAAAAAACAAAACAAGCATGAAGGCACATAGTTTGATAGAGCATTAAATGCTCTACAAAACGTACTATTTGCTTTTCGTTCCTTCTTTTGTTAGAAAAACTTACTTTTCTCTCAATAATTCATCTAAAAAACACGTTTTTTTCGACTTTGCTGGGTTTATCTCGATGAGTTGTTGAGATATCGAGCTTAGATTTTCTGTGGTAATGAAGCAAACAAACAGCGATAAAACAAAAAAAAAGAATTTCGAAATCCGTTTTTAGAAACCGGAGTAATTTTAAAAATACGACAAAACTCAGTTGTACAATAAAGTTGCAAATGACTCAACGTAAACTGTTATCGATTAACGTAACTTTTAGGATGTTTATTACAGTAATCTATGCATGATCGTCAATTGTATTAAAAATGGTTTTCTGTAACATGTGTTGCAAATGTCGTTCGTATTAGTCAAAAAAAAATGATATAAAGTATCTTATAGTCTTTGACTCAACAGTCGATTTGTAATCTCAAATATATATGACTAATAGAAACAGACAAATATTTGTTTTTAATCAACATGATTCTAAAAATAAATTTCGTCTGAAAATAATTGTTAAAGTTAAAGCCAGTTTTAATCCGCAAAATGAACGGTATATTTGTCAATATAACGCCTTATTTTCACAACAGCAACAATCTACCGACTATTATTACCGATAAATTGGTTATTTTCAATTTCAACACGAGTGGTGATAGCTATAGCTTAGATAATGGATGAAAATTAGGTATATCTATCTAAATAACTAACCTACTAAAACTGAGACGTCTAGTCTAATTTGGCAAAATATTAGTTTGAATAAAGATTGTTCTATCAACTCAATTTTGATAAATTTTACTTCACTGTTCGCTTCACATTCAATATTGATTATGTATATAAAAAGATCAAAAAACTACATGTGCCAATAGAAAGACGTATTTTCAATTAGTTTTCTCTGTTCTTCTAAAACCATTTATTTCTAACTATCTATATATAAAGTCAATTTTTCCCTTTTTCTTTCCAATATATATAATAATAACCATCAATTATTTCTAAAAACAGATGTACTACGCTTATTTTTCTGTTTTTTTTTAAATAACGGTTATAGTAAGACTTTAAAGTTCTTTAATTTGGTACATCGAAAATACGATAAGGTGTGTGTGTGTGTGTGTGTGTGATAAGCTATAGTATTATAAAATACTACTGAAAAAAAGCGAGTCTACAATGAATAGTCTGAATAACTTTAGAATTACAACGACATAGTTTCTTGAATATATCGAATATTCGAATTTTGTATGTTACTGAGATTTGACACAATGCAGATCAAATTTCAAATGACGTTACGCATTCGTTTTTTCTTATTGTTATTTCGCTCTTGGTATTTTAATCCTTTAAATAGAGAAATGACTCGACTATTCTAATAAGAATAAAATTGTTTTTATGACATAATTTAATTAATAAGTTTCACTTTGTACAAGATACACGTAGCAAAGCACTATATTAACACTATTTGAAATAAGAGATATTTTTTAGTCTTTTTTTTTTCTGAAATGAAAATTTTACTCTGCATTCGTTTGTTCTTAAATATTTTCTTCCTGAACCTTGGTAGGATTTCCGTTGTTTTATTCACAAATATTTGCAGATGAGACCTATTGTAGCTAGTTCCGTTTCTTTGTGTATAAGTCAATTAATTTTTTTTTGAGAAACAATTTATATTCTCGTCACAAATTGATAAATACTCTTCAATTAATAATTGTTCTTTTTCATTATACATTTTGTTAAGATTATTTGAGAGAATCTCTTGTGAGACGGAAGATGATAACAGGTGCCAATTTTTTAACTTCTGAATACAAATAAAAATCGATTGTATAGCATCTTACCATTTTTATAACTTAATAAATAATAATCGTTTGAAGATCATCGGATATTCACAATTGTAGCGACTTCATGTTTCTGTAAACCTTTTTTTCTAAACTGAAGTTGCCTTTTTCTAAAGGGTTGAAAGACTGCTGTATGTCTTGTATTCGACCGTGACTCCTCCTGGTGTAGTTAACCTACATGTTCGCGTATGTATGTTTTTTTATATATATTCACTCCTAGGTTAAACCAGTCCGGGTCAGGTTAATTAATAGATCCAAGGTTAAATTAATAGATCCACGTTTTTCTCTCTAGTCTACAGAGTGTACGTATATGCAGTCTTTCGCGCTAAGCATGTTTTTCTAATACTGAATCAGTTCAAGTCAAATCACCTACACTCTCTTACCGTATTTTGTATTATTTTTCCCTATTAACTTAACCATACCAAATTCATCTAATCAGCGAGAAAAGATAGAGAGATAGGAAGAATGCATACAAGTTTATCACGTACACTAGAAAGAGAAATGTAGAAGAACTGCAAATAAATCTGATCTGACTATCCTCACCTAGCCTCACTCACATATTTATTTATACTGGACGTTCTCTATAAAAATATATGTCGCGTATATGTTTCTGTATGTGTGTCTTACCGAAGAAAATAAAAAAATGTGTATTTATTTATTTTGTTCTTTTTTGTTTTATTTCTATAGTAAATTCATTAAAATTGAAGAGCAAAAAACATAAATTTCAACTTATTACGACATCAATAAAACAAAAAAATCGTGTATGTATATTAAAAGAAAATTGCTTTTTTGGATTATTACTAATCTCTTTATTCGATTATAGTTATAATTTACTGCTAAACTATTTTTTAGAAGAATTATGACTTCTCTGGCAGGAAAATCGATAACAACATTGGATATGATTGCATTAATTATGTATTTTGTTTTATTAATATCAGCCGGTTTCTATTCAATGTTCAAATATAATCGTTCCACTGTTAAAGGCTACTTTTTGGCTAGTCGTCAAATGCCTTGGATATGTATCGGTGCCTCACTTTTTGCCAGTAATATTGGAGCAGAACATTTCATTGGTCTGGCTTCGAGTGGAGCAGCAAAAGGTAATGAATAAATAATACTGTCTTAATTTATTTATCTACTATTTTAATATTATAATTAAATCAGGTCTTAGCGTTGGTGCATTCGAATTGAATGCGATTGCTGTTATGCAAATACTTGGTTGGGTGTTTCTACCTGTATTTATTTCCAGTGGCGTATCAACATTACCACAATATATGTCAAAACGTTTTGGTGGACAAAGAATTCGTGTTTATCTAGCATGTTTATATCTCTTACTCTACATATTAACAAAAATAAGTGTAAACATTTATGCCAGTTCATTATTTATCAATTATGCATTTGGATGGAACTTATATTTAAGTGTATTACTTGTGTTAGGTTTAACAGCACTTTGTACAGTCACTGGAGGATTAGCAACGGTAATTTATACTGATTCAGTACAGGCATGTATCATGTTAATAGGTGGTTTTATATTAATGATTATTTCATTTAATAAAATTGGCGGTATTTCAAATTTATATCGACAATATTTATTGGCTGTACCAAGTTACACAAATAGTACAATACCTTCATACACGTCAGTATTTAGTAATCAAACAACGACTGGAATATGTGGAAAACCAAGCGTAAAATCATTTCAAATGCTGCGTTCTTACAAAGATCCAGATATGCCTTGGTTAGGCTTTTTTCTTGGGCACACACCAAATACAATATGGTAAATATAGTTTGATTTAGATGACAAGATGTTTCAAGCTATGAATTATAGATAAAAAAATAACATAAGATACATGGAAGTTAAAAATGATTCATTTTTTAAGGTATTGGTGTTCGGATCAAATGATGGTACAACGCGTTCTGGCAGCTAAGACTTTATCGCATGCACGTGGTGGTACTTTATTAGCAGGTGAGGCTGATTAAATTGCTGTTTGTGCTTAAAATTCTCTTTGCTCTTAACAATAGAAATAGTATTAATTTAGGCTATCTGAAAATTCTGCCTCTGTTTATGATTATTTTACCTGGTATGATTAGTCGTTCGTTATTCCCAAATACTGTTGGTTGTAATCAACCATCTGTATGTGAAAAATTATGTAATAGTAAACGTAGTTGTACAAATATTGCTTATCCAGCTCTAATCTTAAATGTACTACCGGATGGTTTGAAAGGCATCATGTTAGCTGTGATGTTGGCTGCACTTATCTCCGGTCTTACATCTATTTTCAACTCAGCTTCCACTTTATTCACCATTGACATATATCCAAATTTATTATTCAGAAGAAAAGACAAAATAACAAATCGTGAATTAATGATTGTTGGACGTTTATTTGTTATATTAATGACTGTTTTTGGTATAGCATGGATTCCCATTGTAATTGAAATGCAAGGGAGTGAATTATACATATACATGCAACAAGTTAGTATAGTTCAAACAAAAATTTAACAATTCTTATTAACTTGATCATGCTAATTTTAGGTTATTGGCTTCTTAGCACCACCCATCGCTTGCATATATATTTTGGCTATCTTATGGAAACGTGCAAATGAAGTTGGTGCATTCAGTGGTCTAATGGTAGGATTTGCATTTGGTTTACTTCGTATGATATTAGAATTTTCACATATACCACCACTTTGTGGACAAGTTGATCGACGTCTATTATTTATTCGTAAAATTAATTTTATGTATTATGCCATATTTCTCTTTTGGTTAACATTAATAACATGTGTCATTGTATCCCTATGTACCAAACCGCCAACGAAAGAGCAATTATTTAGAACAACATATTGGACCCGCAAACAAAAGAGTATGAATAGAGATTTGGTTGTAATAGAATTACCAGACACAGTTTCCGATGTAGCAGCTATACTCAAGTAAGTAAAAAAAAAATAGCGTTGAAATAAAACATAGTGACATTCTTTATTTTTTACAGTCAACCAACATATGAGAAAACATCATTTGAATATGATTCACATAATTCTACATATCAATCGTATCCAGTTTGTGAACAACTACAACCGGATGCATTGTTGAACAGTAAACCTGACCAAACCGATCAAAAATATCTTGATACTGGATCGATTACTCGTATTTGTACAGCTCGAACTAGTGTAACAAATATGGACGAAATAAGTAGTTCATCAAAAAACATTATAAAAATACCACGTGGAAATAGGCGAGACGATAGTTGTATGGCATTTAAATATTTGAAACAATTTGGATCATGGTTTTGTGGATTAGAAGAAGAAAAACAGACTGCTATTGTTAATGAAGAGAAAGAAAATAGTTTGAATGAACAAAATCAAACTGAACAACCAACAGAAACACGACTAATAATGTTAAAGCAACGGTCACACATTAAATGGATACTAAATATTAATTTATTGATATTAATTCTAATCGAAATTTTACTTTTTGTTCTCTTTTCATTACCAGCTAAATATACATTTTTGAGAAATAACTAGTAGTTTGTGTGAGAACATTGATTTTAAACTTGGACTAGCTTGTGTTTTTTAATTGATTTATCAATTAATTCCAGTTTTGGTCAGATCATCTCGCTAGTCAACTCGAAAATAAATGTAAAATCTCACAAACAGTTTCAAATGCTTTCGTTTGCTTTTATTTTTAATTAGTAAGTAAAACACAGAAAAGTTTTGAAGTTATTTTACCATTTAGACCAGATATTGTTTTTTATTTTAAATGAGCTTTAATCTGTATAAAAACCGTTTTTTTGTTGTTGTATACTTTCTTTAAGTTATTTTTAAGTATTATTTTATTTTATTAGATGTTAACTATTATTTGTGCAAAAAATGACAGTAATTAATTTTTAAGAAAACAGTATTCTTATTTTTTTGAATAATGAACAGTGGAACGTTGTCATTGTCGAAAGGCAACTGTTTCTATGTAATTTGTTAACTTGTCAATGAACTCTCAACATCAAAATCTTGTTTTTTTTCAAAAATATAATATATAGGTTCGCTTTCTTTCTTGATTCTGTGTTTTTAGCGAAATCGTTGAAATTAGTCATCAATAGTAGATTGACAAGAGATGATAAAATGCGCTTTTCTCTTATACGCAAAATAATTGATGGGAAATCTTTCAATAATTTTCGAGCAATTTCTGAAATGTATACCCCGATGAATGTACTGAGCACAGGGTATCCGAATAAATATCTTACTGTAGATAACATAATAGATACCCGAGATATTTTGGGGTAATTGAGTACTTTAAAGTACCTGTCCAGGTACTCAGGCCAGATCACTTCATCATGTCTAATGAAGTATATTTCGATATTTGACTGCCTAAAGGGGTACTTTGGCGACATACACATTTTCACATAATTAAAGCAATTTTGAATTGATTGTTTTTAAAAAGGTCATCATCATTGAAGCGTTGGGCTGACAGTAAATATCGCTTTTAGTGAAGGTGGCCACTTTTTTTAGTGAAGTAGAGAAAAATGCTAAGAATTTCAAAACCGACAAAAAACCAGTCAATTTCCGGCCGGTTTGAAAATCTTTCTAGACCGATCCGGTTATAACTCTGGACTGAAGTACTAAGTGTCTTGAAGTACTAAATGTCTATAGACACTTAGTACTTCAGTCCAGAGTTGTAACCGGATCGGGCCTATAGGCCTAGACACTTAGTTAGATTGACTCTGACTATGAGGACACTCTATTTAATCCCTTGGTTGTCCTCGGTATTCGCTGAAAGTTAGTCAGAAATAAAAAGTCTCTCTTGGTGTTTTCCCTGCTGTATGAACTAGAAACATACTGCAAATCCACTCACCGTTGAATCGAGCTGAGTAGAACGATTCTGAATCATGTATTAGTGCGAAGTTTATATTTTATTGATATGGAATATTTGACTATAGTCAACATGAACCTCTTGGTTTTTTTCAAAGATATAGTGGTAGATACAAGTTCGCTTTCTTCTTCAAAATGATCCTTCTATAGAAGCCATAACGAAAAACCATTCTTCTGCACTGTTAGTTAGTTAGTTTAGATAATACCCATCATTCACCCCGAGAGTTCGTTTTCGGTAGGTGTTCACAACCAGCGTATTTGCTTCGACTTATTACTTGATGTTGTTATTCTTGCATCAGCTTTTAGCACATGCTTTAACGTGCCCAGTTATTCCTTGTGGTTTGAATTGTTTGCCACAACCCGGACATTTATACTTGTTGTTTGTAGCTTTGGATAGCACCACTATAACTTTGCGTTTAACCACTCCATGTGCTACTGCCAGATCATAGTTTCTACGCTTCACTGCCTGTTGTGTAAACCCGTAGACAATGTCTTTAATCCTGGAATTTACAGGTCTAATTTGTACATTTCTATTTATTACTTCCCGCCAATGATTTCTGTCCACCATTTCCCTTCTCCAATTCTTAATTTGGCATCGTTCAATGTCATTTTGAATGTTATCCTCCCATCTTTTCCTTATACCAATGTTTCGAGGTCGTTTTTCCGCAGGGAAGTATGAGAACATGCTCTTCTTGACTACTGAGACTTCGTTATCACTATTTGTCAACCTGTTTACGTGTCCAAACCACCGCAAGCGGTTTCTGCGTAAGATATTTTCCATTGGTGGTTGTCCAGTGATTTCAAGCAGTGTTTCATTTGACATTCTGTCTCCTAGATTTACTCCGATTATTGTTCGCAGACATCTCATGTAAAAGGTGTTAATTCTGCGTTCTTGTGCCTTCGTGATGGACCACGTTTCACTGCCATAGAGTAATACTGGGAGCACACACGCTCGGAAAATTCCCAGCCTGGCACTAATCGATACACTTTTCCTGCACCAAATTACATGTCTCAGCATGTTAAATGCATTAGCCGCTTTCGTTAAGCGTGTGTTAATTTCTTTGTCTGCCTTCTGCACTGTCAATTTCCACAAACCGTCAAAGGTGACAATTTTCTCTAATATTTTTTCTAAGTTGGATTGTAAAAATAACTAGACTGCAATTGCGCTGTCGACAGACTGTATCTGATCTGAATCTGCCAGAAGCGGTCCGCAATCATCAGGAGAGTCATCACATCACCTTCGTTGTGATTTCAGTAGCTTTAAAAGATAGGTTTAAGAAAAATGAAATGAAAACGAAATTTGAAGAAGAGAAAGAGAAAGAGAAAGTAACGAAAGAGCTGAGAAAGAGAAAGAAGATTGTCTGAAGAACAAATGGTGCCGAACAACAAGCTATTGACGGATTTATGAAAACTGTCTAAGTTCAAAGACAATTTTGTTCCACTTTTCCAACGTGAATCTTGGAAAAACAATGTCCAATGGTCAATTTTTGGTACTCATAGAACGATTTCGTGTTTTCAGAATTTTCTACATTGTGTAGTTCTCGAGATCATGCGGCTCGCATTTTGCAAAACAAAGTGACTAAACAAGAAAGAAAAAGAAATTCCCTGCAAAAACTCATGATGTCTATCAACATAATAAATTTTGTTTGAAAACGCGTGCAACTAAACAGAAATACAGCACGGACTTTGTTCTACATATGTAATAAAAAAATATTCAAAGCATAGTGTCAGTTGGCATGCGAATGAAAAGCAGACTTCCATCATATTCGAAAATTCTGAATGTTGCTGTGGAAAATAGCCACAATCCGACCATGCAAATGGAATCATTGGTCTAAAGATAGCGGAACTGAGCTGATTATGAACGAGAGAATGCAGTTTGATGATAGCATTTTAAATCGACACTGAGTTCGTTGAGGAATATACCTTGGTACAATCTCTCTGTTAACTCTTTTCACTGTGAAAAAAATCTTTGTCTGTGTTTGAGTCTGCCCTCCTCGCATTAGCTGCAAAGCATAGCCTAATCACAAAATGAGACTTAGAGAGTACGCGACACGCGTTCGAAACGTAGTCGACATATGGTTTCGATATATTTCAATTTCTGGGCCTACAACATGGCATCTTCGAAGGATTGTTGAAGCACTTTCAACAAAAAGATTTGAATTCTCTGTACTCACGGTGTTAGTGATTTTGAAGTATGCACATACAGGCATGCTTAGTCCTTCTACTTTAGTTTAACGTGTGAGCATGTACAGTCGGGTGTGGCGCATCCAGTGGTACAAACCCGATATTTTAAAATCATATTATCCTTCAAACAGAAAACTCCCAACAAATGTCTTAAAATGACTTTTCACAAAGTAAAATTGAGTTAGCGTTTCAAATAATAGCTATAGGGAAGAACGCTTTATGCCATTGTGATCAACTCGTCGAGCTCTACAAACTGGGATATATCCAATTTGAAAGTGAGAATGGCACTTGGGAACTTTCCCTCATAAGTTGTAAAAATTTTCAAGAGGAATACAATTTAGCAGTAAAAACTATTTAGCAAAGTTCATTCGTCGATAAAATGTAGAACTGCAGCGAGATAGCTCGTGTTAGTGCATACCAGCGGAAAAAAAATAAAGTTAGTTTTGGGTTGCTGAAAAGTGCTTTTTTGTATTCAGTACATCTTCAAATATTTGGCAAACAAAGAAACAACAGTTATACAATGTTCAACAATCACCACCTCATAGTCAACAACCTTGTGAAGTTCAATCAAATGAATCATCTACTTCGACTGAAATTTATAACACCATAAAGGCGTTACTGAATCACTTACCGCAAGCAGAACAAGACGAAGTATATCTAATGCTATTAAAACATCAATCATTATGTGAATTAACGAAACGAAAAATAACAAATACACACATACAACATGTCATTCGTACAGGCGATCATTCGCCAATTAGTTCACGTCCCTTTCTGAGCACTATCCATCAACAAAAAACGTTATCAGAACATATTCACCAAATGGAAAAAGACCATTTCATCAGACGTTCAACATCCCTGTGGGTATCTCCCGTGGCGTTAGTTAAAAAACCCGATGGAGCAGCCAGGGTTTGAGTGGATTATAGAAAAATCAATCATATCACCAAAAAAGATCCCTATCCTTTGCCACATATGGGTGAAAGAATTAATCGATTGGGTAGTCACAAATATTTCTCAAAATTAGGCCTGAAATCTGGCTACTTTCAAATCCCAATTCATGAAGAGTATAAAGAAAAAACCCGCTTTTATCGTTCAAGATGGTCATTGGGAATTCAATTTGCTAACTCAAGGACTAAAAAATGCTCCACGCACATTTCAACGCATCATGAATCAATTGTTAGTATCAAAAATGGGATCATTGCTTACTATAGATCGATGACGCCATTATTTTTTCGAAGTAGTTTCAACAACATTTACAACAATTGAGTGATATTTTGTCCGTATTAAACAAGGCAAATTTTACCTTAAACTCCTGGCTGCGTATCATGATCATCCAACAAGCGCACACTTTGGAATTAGACGCACATGGTCTAAACTAAAAGATCACTATTTTTGGCCCAACATGATGACAACAATCATAAATTATGTTCGATCATGTCAACCATTTAATATCAGAAGGAAAAAACTGCCAGGCAAACTATATCCTATTGCACTTCCGGATGGAATATTTGAAGTCGTTGGGATGGGCTTTTCGGGTCCAGCATCTAATCCCTCGGCACAAGATAACAAATATGTGTTAGTGATAACCGATTATTTATCCAAATATGTCATCGCCAAAGCAATGTCCAATAACTCAGGGACCACAGCAGCTCAATTCATCGTAGAAGAAGTTATATTAAAATATGGCGTCCCGAAAAAATTAATCACCGATCAAGGTACGCATTTTAAGAGTGAACTGATAGATGCAATTGCATCACTGGTGGATGCAAACGTGTATTTACCACTACATATCATCCTCAGACTAATGGACAAGTGGAACGTTTCAATGCGACGTTTTATCTACAATTAGCAAAATTACACGATGAAAATGTTAATCATTGGGATGAATATTTGCCAGCATGCATATTCGCATACAATAGTAGACAGCATGGTACAACTGGTAGTAATGGTTGAAAGAATGTCATAAAATAGGAACAGAGAGCTGCAAATATCTTGATTTCTAAGTTTGCGGAGTCCGAGTTTTGCCGAAATATACAACGAGCCTTCAATTTCACACTTTCAAACAAAAGCAAACTGGGACATTATGGCAAAACAGGCACTCATATTTGAGAGTGAGTATGCACTCATTTATGCTTCACAGCCTCTCTTCATATAGAAGATATCAAGGATTCAAACTCTTGGCAATGTACAGTTGTTTAGATGCGACGCAATTCCAATTGCTTGCGAATGAAGTGATTCTTGAAATCTTTGAATACTTTCATGCTTATGATATTCTCCACTCATTTCTTCGACTAAACGATCGTTTCGATCAACTACTTGGCAGCCTACACTTCGACCTTAACTTTCAGCACATCAGCAAATCCAGATGTGACTTTATCTGCGCACACTTTCCATCAACGGCACAAGTTTGTTTACTGCGTCTGTCTGAAGAGATGTCCAATTACATTGATTTGTTGTTGTTCACCGAGTTTCCCAAGAACACACTGGTAAATCTTCGCTCTTTATTCTTGTCCGCTATCAAACCAGAGGAAGTGATCAAAGTCCTGGTGCCACACTTCTCCTGCATGACGCAACTATCGTCACTAAGCTTGGCTATGCAATTACACGGCATGACGGCACATAATGCTTTTGAACAGGTCATTGCCATAATTGTAGACAATTTGAAAGTAAACACGACTCTTACTCAGCTTTATCTTAGATATAACAAAATACCCGATAGAGGAGGTGAAGCACTAGCAGAAGCACTAAAAGTGAACAACACTCTGATTCAACTTGATCTTAACAAAAATCAAATATCGGTGAGAGGAGGTGAAGTACTAGGAGAAGCGCTTAAAGTAAACAAAACTCTCACTCAACTTCGTCTGGGATGGAACGCAATATCCGATAGAGGGGCTATAGCATTAGCAAAAGCACTAAAAGTAAACAACACTCTCACTCTGCTGCATCTGAACTGCAGCCAAATATCGGAGAGAGGAGGTGCAGCAGAAGCACTGGAAGTAAACAGAACTCTCACTCACTTTTATGTAGGGCGGTTAAAATACAACAAAAAAGTGTAAAGTGGATTTGTCTAGAAAGATGTGGTAGCAGCATCGATGAAATTTGAACGACCGGTTTCTTTATTTTAGTCTTATCCAACCCTTTTCATCGGCTTCATACTTTTCATACTATTCTACTTGTTTTACTTTTTAACGCTTTGATACTTTTCGTCGCTTTCATACTGAAATTCTGCAACATGTGCGGGATACTACACGTATCAGTAGACTTCTACTGTTCCGCACTTCTGACTTGGAACAGCTTATGAAGCGGCTGACTTTCATTAAGTCTCCCCACGCGATCCGCAGTCGGTCAGCCCACTACCAGCTTTTAGTTACACTATATCAATGTATTCCTGCAGTATATTTCATCTTACGCTTTTTCTGGTGTATCCTAACCGCTTTGCCTTTATGTTGGATACAAGCGTATATCCGGAGAGCTGTTGCAAGAAGATCGAATAGCCGTTCTCTAGTATGGTTCGGAGACAGCATGGTTTTGTTTTTGTAGAGGCTTTCCTATTTGTTTGTTTTTTATGTGTGATTGTGATGTACTTTTCTTGAATTGTTCAACATGAGTTCAAGCGCTTAAGACATACTGCATAAGTGCTAGATCGGATTCCTTGCACGGAGGATAAGACTCCAAGGAGAGTTAATACATTTACTCAGTTCGTGGCATGGAACTATGATTTCGAAAGCTAGATCAGAACTGATAAGCTCTGGTTCGCGGATAAATGATGTTGTTCAGTGGCCATGAGTAGTACAGAAGGCGCAATGTGAAGTCTTAAAAACGACTTTTAAGTAAAGCGTTTTCAAGTCTTTCCTGTCTTTATAAACGTGAGCAAAGTCGAGCGCAAGTTTTGGAAATAGACTTATTGTTGGGCGAGTCACTATTACAACATTATATGTTAGTACTACAGATGCATATTCGTAGCTTATAAAACATAGAATGTAGATGGACTTGCCCAAGTCCAAGAAAACGGTATCGTTAACGGCGGGTGAGGGTGAGGTGAGCAAGCAGGGCTAATTAATTATTAATCTATACGCTAGTGTAGTTTTTTCTGAAATATCTGAAATGCGATCATAACTAAAAATGATTCTCGATCTAAGTACACTAGAATCACATTTGTATAATTAGTTTTGATTAAAATGTTAACTGTTTAAAAATAGGCTGAGCAGTTAAATTTTTTGCTAAAATTTTATCTCAATTAGTTTATAACTCTGCAAATACTTATCAGCTCTCCGATAACGATTTAGAAAATATGTAGTCAGATGTCCTCTACAATCTACGAAGGTTTAAGAGTACCTTTGTGGCGATCCGTCCCCCACTCCCTTAATTCAAACTACTTTTAAGCTTCAGAAATGATGTTAATACTTTATCTTAAACATATTTATATTAATTTCAGAAGTCAAAATTCGTTTGAATGAATATACATTAATTTTGGCTCTACAAATGGAGTCAAACTGACGTTTAGTATCGAAATTGATTAAAGTTATGAATAAAAAACTTATTTAAATGAATTTGAAGCGAACTTAGTTCAAATTACACTTAACTGACGAAATTGGTATACAATTAATTCGTTTCAGTTGAATTTAAATGAATACGAAACTCTTATGTTGCTGTGAATTAACGCTTCAGCTTCTTTTCGATAAGAATAATATTTTGGATAAATTTTGACGGTTTCCATAAAATGCTTCGATATACAATATCCCTAGTGGAAGTTTTTGGGTCCAAGAAGTGACAAGATCTTGCGGACAAGGATATCCCAAGATCTTGCCGTTTCTTGTGCAAGAAACAACATTTTATCTTTTTGCTCAAGAAATGTATTTCCTGCTACGATGAAACCTGCTAGCAAGAAAAAAGCAAACAAAGGAAATGTCTGGATCGAGATTCGAACTCGCGATCCAGTGAGATCGTCATCAAAGGAAACATCCAAGAGAGTTATAGCTCGAGCAAAAAATGTTCAAAATTTGATTCTGCATTGAACAGAACCCATACGGTTTTAAGAACACTCATAGTTAACGAGAAAACAGGTAACTACTGTTTTTCTCAGCAGGGGAGACATCCTAGACTTTTGAGCCTAAAACAAAAAAATGCACAGCATGGATTTCAGGAAACGCGTTAATTAGCAAGAAAAACGCTAACTTTTGATAATTAGCACTTTTTACCGTGATGGAAGTATCTAATCAAGGATGGGAAAATGGTAGAAAATGGCCCAATATGATTTTGAGTGAAAATGCCCGGAAATGCTTCCCTTTTCACTTCCCACTTTCAAAAATTCCTTCTGTTGTCTCTGAAAAAAAAAATTCCTTTTCATTTTTCGTTACCAGTTTAACAAAAGCCATTTAGCTTTCTCCATAAATGTTTTCGTTGGATTTCAAGCTCATACATACAATTATAAATGAGCTTTTAAAAAATATGTCCATATAGGACAATTGTCGAAACACTGTGCTTCTGTAGCGAATCAATAGAGCCGTGTCAAATAAGGAATATCTCTTTCACTTCTTGGCAAATATTAGCAGATGTCTACAGAGAGTGTTCTGATGTATCGTGTTCTTCTTTCTATGTGGTAAAGATATTAGAGATATATAAAGATTCAACATGTGAATATCTGTGACCTCTTCGGGCTGTATGGATAACTATAGTTCTATCTATGATTCATAACTCAGCCAGTTTTTTCGTGAAATGAAATAATTTTTTTTATTATTAGTTTCGCGAGATTTACCTCGATTCAAACGAGTAAACAAACCCGAAAATAGTCTAGAAAGTACTACAAAAATATCGATAAAAGCAGAAATGTTGTTTTTCGTCCAAAGAACGACAAAACACATTAGAGGCTTGCATGGACACTTTTTTTTTGTCCATATGCGTTCGTGTCCATGGACAAAATTTTTTTTCTGTCCATGTCCATCATTTTGTCCATGGAACGTTCGCGGTTTTTAAACAAGTTTTGCGTATGAAAATTTCATTCCTTTTTCTATATTCAGCAAAAAACGCGTTTACCTGTTACAGAGCAAACATACAATTCTAAAAAATACTTGTTAGGCACCGAATTACTAAAAGTTACTATTCTTCATTCTTGTGTTCGACCTGTTCATCGTCACCGACTGCGGCATCAATCCCAACTCTCTTCAATACTTGAAGGTTTCGTGCTGAGAGAAGCAGAGAAGAAGAAAAACGGTATAGACTATATTCTGTTTGTTTGTTCCTTTCTTTCTTCCTTAAGACCAAATATCTTATCACTGGCGTTCAACCGAATTGTTGTTTTGCAAAAATTTAAAAGTTTTTCAGTTTGTCCGTGTCCATGGACAAATTTAAAAAACTATCCATGTCCATGGACGTCCATCGACATGAATAGTGACCAAGAGACAAAGAAATTTTGAAAGAAATGATATACGTCAGATGTGTACTTTTCTTTGTTTTATACTAATAGTATCTAAAGGACAAGATTCTGTTCCTCTCAATTATTAAAGGAGGTAAGGCGCCGGTAATTCGAAATTGGAGTATATACCTTCTAGGAGGGTATACCTCCTTTAATAATTTCATAAGAAAGCCAGTGATAAGATAGAGTACTTCGGGGTAACTACAGGCACTCTTCGAATTTGGCCCATAAAATATATTCAAATTAATATCGTACATAGTGTGAAGCCAGTATGATAGCTTATCCAATGGAATAATAAGCTAATTTTCACATATGTGATAGAGTTCAGTAGTCTGAAGAACTTTGTCACTTGATCTAATAGTAAATTCGGCTTCTGATAGTCGGTAAAGGTTTGTCTCTGACAATCCGTTTACGCACCGTATTTTACCGTAAACCAGGCCGGTGTTTTACGACCGTATTTACGCCGTACAATATACGGCGTGTTTACGGCTTAAATAAGATCATCGTATATAGCCGTATATGCACTGTAAATGACCATAAGCATACCGTATTTCTACCCTATATAGGCGCTTCACGCTCTGGAATTATTCGAACGATAGCTTTACTTTCATCTAATTAATATTAGTTTTACTGTCAGATCACGTAAGAATTCATCAAATCTTATAAGATTATGTGCCTCATCGTGTTCTATAAATTTCCTTTCGACCCTCTTAAAAAAGTACCTTTCTCTATTCACAATATTTTCTGGCATAGGTAGGACACAAACATCCTTAGGATCGTGTTTAACCACGTTCCTTATAGCCATTCACTTTATTTGCGCTCAGCTGATGTTTGAAGACGAAGAAAGAAAAAAATTCGAAGTTTTATCGTAAGAACTATGTTATATATATAGAGTAGAGTGGAGTAATTAGAACAGTATTTTTTTAAATCTCCATATTTTCGTTCTCTCTCAGTTAGCTTAAGAAATTTTTGGGTAGTTCCTTGGCAAGAGCTGTAGAGGAGGTAATTGTCTGTTGAATGGTCATTTTCATTTTTTTAAATTGCATTTCCTTCAGGATCAGAAGCAGATCTGCGGCTGACCGGTCTCGACTGTTCTAATTCCCCGCATGTGGGGAATTAGAGCAGTACGTGTAAATGGGTGGAGTAATTAGAACAGTGGAAAATACACGGGATTTACCTATAAAAGTGATTTGAATTTTATACCTGTATTTTAAATTATTTTTGCACACATCCTTAGTATAATATGTAGAGGATGTTAAGCTCTATCGCCTGATATGGATTAGATCGCAAACGGATAATATTCGACGGAGCTAGCTCTATTCAAAAAGTAAAATGAGAAACACTTTT
>CAJNOQ010004739.1:0-16827 GCA_905250885.1 Didymodactylos carnosus | reverse complement strand
CGCATGGACCCCGGCTGGACAACAAGCGTTCACATGTACTTTCACATCGTTTATCACATCGACAACGAATGGCAATGAGCAACTGATGTTATCAGCTTACTCTACTACTCTTCACTAAGGCATATCAAGAAGGGCATGATTCGATCTAATATTATGTGCATATAACATTAATTTGAAACTCGTTGGGGTCCAGCTGGACCCCAGGTGGGCGGATAAGGGTTAAACAAAAGTCATTTCTATTAATTTCTGTTCATAAATTAATTTAAGTCAATTTGTAATAACTAATTCATTTAAATTAATTAAGAAATCATTTGCTAAAATTAATTTCAAATGTAAATAATTAGAAAAAAAATTAATGCAAATTAATTTCAAGTTTTTCGAAAACAAAATAGGTACTTATTTTGGTTTAGAAATATTATCAAGAATTTCTGAGACTACTACTGAATTGCTATGATAAACCTGAAAAAATTAATTCAGATTAATTCTAAAATTGAAAATTGTTTTGAATTAATTTTTTTCGGATTAGTGTAAATCGATTTATTACTAAACTGAGTTAAAGGAATTTGGAAAAGCATGAATTCAAATTAATTTAAAGTTTGAAATTAGTGTAAAGTTTTCGAATTAATGTAAACTAATTCGAAATTTCGAAATTCGTGTCACTTAATTTAGTATGAGACGTTGTGTGATGCGGTCATGAGAGAAATTAACTTTTTCACAAACAAATGAATTAGTTTTTTTTCCTTTTTCAAATTAATCTGAATTAAATTTTATGATTTGTTTTTATATTTATCCAAAAATTTAAATTGATGTGAATTAATTCTGAACGCAAAAAAGTTTTTTTAATTAATCTGAACGACTTTCCTTTTAAATTTGTTCAAATTCCTTGAAATCTTGAAATTAGTTTGAATTAATTCGAAAGTATTAAAAAATTCCAATGTGCTGGAATCACATTTATGTAAGAAAGAATGCTTGAAAATCAAATGGAAAAGTGAAAATTTGTAATAAATCAAAGTTTTCATTGAATCCCGGACGATTATCTAAAACATACATTGTGTAATCCTTTAAAATAACCAACATTCATCATTTAAAATCCTCAATAGTTTTTCAAATTTGTAATTCAAACACCGATTGCTTCCGTTAACTCTAAAACATAAAATAAATCCAAATAGTGAAAATAACACTATAAGGTTTTCCTTTGGAGAACTTACCGTCCTTACATCGACTTGACGTGAATCGTTCCCGGCTTTCAGGGCTAGTAGAACTCAATGTACTAATCACGAAAATCGCGTTACTACAAAATTTTATTTTCATAAAATTAACATGTTGATCGTGTATGAGTCAAAGTAAACGGAATACTGCATCGAATGCTATGTGATGTGACAAAAATTTATTAGCATTTTCGCACCTTATATTTGCTGCACATTAATCTTTTTACAAAAACATTCAGAAGAATGAATTAGTATTCTTACCAAGTGATTCTTTTGAGCACTTATCGTCATTACATCGACTTGATGCGAATCGTTCCCAGCTTTCAGACCTAGCTAGTAAAACTCAATGGGGTCATCACGAAAATCACATTGAAAAAATTTAAAATGAAAAATGACAAATGTGCGAGTCTTCCATGCAAAAACGATAGGCTCTCAAGACACCAGATGGAATGTGTTTCTTGGCCTGTTTCTGTTGACAATGTTTTCACACAATGAGTTGCTTGCCAAAATGTGGATGATAAAGGGTTGCTCTCAGCATCATGATTGTTGTCGGTGTATTTGACTATGTTTGTCACAGCACCAATTACCAAACAAATGGCTATTATCATATACATTTTGTTGATGCCTGTTAGATTGAGAATCTTATATAACTCTCTATTTTTTGTTTTTTGGCGTCGAGACAAATATAAAGAGAAACAAAAGAAATGTAGTGTTTTCTGTATATGCCAATGTGGAAAAATATCGTTGACAATGAAAGAAAACAAAAAAACAGAGATGAAAAGATATTGTGTTCTTATATAACATTACATAAATTAATTGCCTTGAATACATAAGTGTAACCTTTTAGGCTATAATGTAAACTTTTAAGATCTGCTTTTCTGGAATAATGACTAAGCGATAGCGACAGACAAGTTTACATTTCTCCAGTTAAAAGTCGTTCAAAAGAAATTACAAAATTTTCTCAATAAATGTCACAGATAAATGAAGGCCGTCAAAATAAAAGATCTCATTTTAAATATTGCATATTTCTTTCAGAATAGACGTAGTTGAACTTTTTAAAAGTTCTTTCTGTTTTGTGCATATTTTTGAAAAACAATTTTTTTCACCAGTTAGGATAAAAACAATATGCGATTTTTATTGCTTAGAACAGAATCTTATCCAAAGGCGCAATTTTTAAGGTTAAAACTGGAAATGGTTTATTTTTAAAGCATGAGATAAATTAATTTTAAGATGACAAACACCTATTTTCCTACAGAACGCCTGTACTGCGAAACTCTACTTTTTCTCTACTAATGATCCAAAAAAAACAAAAACACCAGCCGATGCGTCTTTGCTTCCTCTATCCAACTATATGTCATTCCTGTTTGAAAGGGGCCGACATACACGAAAAAACGGTGGGGTCCTTTCGCGTTGCGAATCACCAGTTTCACACTCATGACTAAGAACAACGATTAATAATAAGAAAATGATAAGAAGTAAAAAACCTGCAAAAATGAAGATTCTTTGAATGAGGTTCGTAACAAACACACAAAATAATGTGTCAACCTTTTTTCGTAAAATTTTAAATCAGCCGTTTTCTTATGCAGTTTCTGATGTTCTTTCCATTCATACGTCTAAAAAAAATTTCATCCATTCATTACCGAGATACAGGGTTTATATGTTCATTATGCAAAATTTACCTTAAAACCGGTCTGCCGGCCTCGAGAAAGCTTTTTATCAAAAACTGGTAAAAAAATCAGTTACATTAAGTGTACGGCAAATTTTTGCAGCTTTTCGGTACCCGAAGAGAAGGTACTTGAACACTGATGTCAATCTACAGACAAGAATAACCAATATTTGCAGCAGTAGTAAAGTCAGACAACTGCATTTTACTAAATACTAATTAACTATACCTCTCATTGGATTTTTTTGTTTTGTCTATATTTAGTATGTTTGAATGAAAAACTGCCGTTCTGTCCATCAGTTCAGGGTAGCCGTTTTTAAACACTCTTAAACTGAGTGCTGTCTGATTAATAATATAGATTCTAACAGCCTCAAGTTCTATTTATAACGAGAAAATTCTCCTTGTACAGTCGATAAAATGCAACTCTTTGTTAATTAATGACTTAAAACTAATTCTAAAATTTCGAAGGGAGTGAGAATCCTATCTTTTCATTAAATATAATATGCAAACTATCTCTGAATTCGTATTCAGCATGAAAATTTACCCATAAGTGCATGCTTTTTACCGTTGCTAACATACTTGGCAGGGGCAGTTTTTCAAAAGTAGATCCCACAGTAAGCCTACCGTGGAAACACAAAACTTGCTGCAGACTTGCTTATTACGTCATTTAAGCGAGCTTGGAAGCCGCTTTCACGTGATTAACAATAAAGTGACGGATTAGATTTTGGATTAAAGATACTCTTTACAAAAAGGGACAAATCAATTCAATAGTTCAACAATTTTTTAAAATACTAAAAGAGATAATCTGATTTGTGGATAAAAATATAGAACTTTGTATGCTGCTCTTTCCAACTAGAAGTACCCCCTCTCTTCTATGGTTTCGCAGATCGCACGAGAACGCTTGAAAATTCCAGGTAATGTCGGAAATTCGCCTCCTGAAAATACCTAACGTCACAAGTTGTGGCCTTAAGGTGACCCAGTTCCATACACTGGTTTTCTGAGCGGAACTGTGTGGAAGCATCCGCATACGATTTTCTTGAGTTCTATTATTCTCTTGTTATTTATGAGGATTTTGTTACTTTTTTCATTATATCAAGATAAAATCAATATCAATTGTTAAAGTTAAAAATAAATTCAATTCAATAAAGCGGGCTTTTTCTCAAGTTTTGTTAATGTTTTCACTATGAAAACTTGTCCCTGTTGTTACAAGCCAAGATCACTTAATCCTGGATGATTATCAGGTCGTCGACCCAGTGACCATCGAAATTTTCGATCAGCTTCTTGAATCGGCAAATCATTAATACTTGCATATCGTTTTTTCATTAAACCATCGGAATCAAATTCCCAATTTTCATTTCCATACGATCGATACCACTGATTGTTTGCATCATCATGCCATTCGTAAGCAAATCTTACTGCAATACGTGAACTACTATCATGTACCCATAATTCTTTAATCAGACGATATTCTCGTTCGTGATTCCATTTTCGTGTCAGAAATGCAATGATTTCATCTCGACCAGTAATAAATTCAGCCCGATTCCGCCATTGACTGTCTGTTGTATAAGCCAGAGCAACACGCGATGGATCACGGGAATTCCAAGCATCTTCAGCCAATCGGACTTTGGTAATTGCAGTTTCAAGTGTAAATGGTGGACAAAGTGGATGTGATTCGGATGTCATTGGAAGAATGTATACGTAATGAATAACTTGAACAATATGTAAAGGACACGAATGAGGTCAATAATAAAACAGAAAAACAATGCATGATATTATAAAAATGATTGATTGAGTGGACGGAGAGTTAAGTCGTTTTCTTTCACATACAACAGAAATAAAAAACAGTTATCTTCTACAAAACTCATTGAAGAATGTTCTTCTCTCATCCGCACGAGAATAGCTTCTTAAGGCTCTCGCTTACTCAACTAAAATTGAATTTGGGATTTATACCTTATTAGATAATATAAAGTGTCAGCTATCGAATGCACTATAGTTTTTAGCCTGGGTGATGGATTTTAGAGGTTCTTGAGTCGTATTTCTAAAGACATCATACAATAAAAAATGGATTTTTTTCTGTTTTTCGATTATTCAAAATATTTTTAGTGTACGAATACGTTGAAAAATATCTCGTACATGTCTTTCCACATGCTTATTCAATTTAGTGTAGTTGTATAGTAAATCACTCTTACTTATCGTCAAACGGTTATTTTCGTCGCGAAAACTAAATTCTAAGCAGCATAAAGTTGTTTTGCTTTTTTCTCGAAATCGTCTTTTCTTGAAAAGCAGGTGTCGGCACTTCTCATGTTTCTCTGTTATTTAAGTGCTAAACTTCTTGGGCTGTTCTTAAAATGTAGTCAAGAGTCGACACTACAACTTAACAGAGCCGAATTTTGATTTTCAAATTAGTTCTTGCTCAGAAAAATAAAAAGTTAATAAAAAGTCTACTGTTAGTATTTACAATTAGAAAACTTTTGGTACCATATAATATTTGAAAAAGAATAGAACAGAAAAAACAGTGACGATAATTTGTATTTTGTACGGATGTGTGCAGGAGTAAAAGATCTGACTCATGTTCATATTTGATAGAATTACTAGATGTGGATGATGTATGGGTAAACATAACAGCACGTTGATGGTACATATAGTATACGTCATTTTTGGAGCAAGCGTTTCGTCAGATTATGTTAATTTAGAAAAACAAGGAAAAACGTTGTCTAACATAAATGGTGATTAGATACGACTCTATTTTTATTTCTTCTTTTCAACGTCGTATAGTTTTTATCATCATTGTGTGCTTTTTCTTTGATTCTTCTCACGTGCAATTGTACTACATCACAGTCTAAAAGTCGGAGAATGACACTCTAGTAATGTTGAATCCTTCTTAGGATGAAACACACCTTGAACAAAATTGATCTAAGCTTTCAAATTAACAAGCAAAATAGACCGTGTTATACTATTCTGATAGACTATGTTCAACCCTCAAATGTGTCTCAATAGTTACAAGTCATTTCTCTAATTGCGACATACCAATTTAATGTCGCATACATAGGCGCATCGACCGAGACGACATCAGACTTGCAATGCACTTGATAATGTAAACAGATAAGTTGCTGCTTAAGACTAGCTGAAAACGTTTTCTGTACGCTGTTAACAGGCTCTGTGAATTTCCGTGACAGTTCCTGTCATCTCTGTTATAGGTCATTTCTCACTGACGCATTAACGTTTTTCACAGTTAATTTGGATTTAAATTTTCTAGTGTGAACGTAGCCTTACTTGTTAAACTTGTACAACGGTTTCGATGTTACCAGTATTAAGTATTTTTTGTGTTAACATTGTTGTTAAAACATCGATCATTGAATAAACTACTCTGGTTTCTTCATTAAAATCTGTTTTTCATCGTTTTCCTTTACACATACATTTTAAAGTACAATCACACGTGAGAAGAATCAAAGAAAAAGCACACAATGATGATAAACACTATACGACGTTGAAAAGAAGAAATGAAAATAAAAATGAAAGGAATAGATCACCACAAGTGAGACGTACATTTATATGTCGTATTTGTTGCATGCAGTTATAAAAAAAACAAGAAAAACGAAGACAGTCTGTAATTCACAGTCATTCAATGTCACATGTTTGTTGTTTGTCGAAAAGCATCCGTTTGTAAGAGTTTGTATTGAAGATTTTGATAGATGGATTTTACAGCTTGGATAAATAAGAAAAAACGTATCATACCCTATTCGAGTTGGATATGGTACATGTGCTCAGATGGTTTTTGAAAATTTTAAAAATGTTTTCATTGGATTTGTCACCATTTTTTACCAGGAGATCCAAATTTTCATTGATTTTGAGTTAGACTGCTAACTGGCGGCCGATTATCCATTGCCTGCAGAAAGTTTATATTTACACAAGATTTTGTCAGGTTTCGAGAGAGTAGTCAAATAAATGTGTTGTTCTTTTAATCACCATTTTGTTTGACATTCTTCTTGCATATATAGTTAAGCTGTTACTCGTTCGTCGTCGTACGAATTATCAGAGACAGCGAAGAATTTGGACGATCAGCTTGTTCGATCAGAAACCAGTTGTCGTCTCGACTTGCGCTGTTGGGGCGTGCGTTTTACTGACAACAAGCAACGTCCCTATTTCGAGGGTCGCGAACGCAACGACGTCGTGATCGAAAGGGAGAAATTCATTTCTTACTTTCTGACTCGTCGAGCTCACTACTACACTGTGAGCGATGGAGAACAGCCTGCGTGGTGCATATCAACGGTGCCCAAACCATGTGTGTTGATATGAAAGTTTGCTTTTCTCCGATTCTTGCGAAACAGTTAATGTGTTTTTTTTTCTTTTTTTGTCTCGTTAGGCCACGACGAGTCAACTTTTCGAAGCGGAGACATCTCGCGCAAGTGTTGGACGATTAGTGAGAAGACACCCTTCTTCAGCAAAGGACGAGGCCGAAGCCATATGATCTTTGATTTCCTGGTATCACATCCTTCCGGGCCGTTCTTCGCTCTTACCCATTCAGAATTTCAAGAGACAGTGAAGAAGTATCCGAGCCTCCTGGTTGATGAAGACAATAAATATATCGGATATTCTGCCACAGCCGGCATCAATGTGGGCCAGGACAACTATTTCGATAATGAAACAGTACTCAGACAATTTGAGCGACTCTTCTAGCTATTACCTTTCAAGAGTGAATTTGCCGGACATGATATCGAAGTAGTCGTCGATAATGCAAGAATTCATTCGGCCAAGAACTACAGTTTGAACGACTTCGGCAAGAACGTCGGCACACGGTGCCCAGTGAATGAGCTGGATTTTCTTGTCGAGTGTGGTCAAAGGCAATCGATTTTCTGCTTCTTCACTGATGGTGAGAAGAAGGGGAAATCGAAGGGCCTGCTGGTGTTGGCTAAAGAGTTGAAAGTGGTGGTGCACGATATAGTCAAGCTCGACGAACTGCGAAACTTGTAACGCTTGAATCGTTACTCTTTACCAGTAACAGTATTGAAAAACCGTGTACGTTACTTGAGTAACGGAGGTAATGGTAACGGGTAACGGTCCACTCCCTAGTCTTCATCCGAAAAAGATGTCCTTTAATAAGGACATATGTATAATAACATTCAATCAAATACTTTTAGTTTGTATTTGACTTTGTTTGGTGATTTTCTGTAATTTTGATGTGTGTGAATAGATTTTCTTTAATGATCCTTCTTTCTAATCTATTAGTTTTCCAATTATTTTGATTGACGTGTTACTTATGTTTGGATTAGGTTTTCTCTCTTTGTTCATATTTTCATTCTCTATTCAATTTGGCACTCTCTTTTCTTACAATTTGTAATGTCAGTCTATTTTACTACTACTATGTAGATATATATAATAGCACTAGTTTTCATTTTTCTTGTTGATAGTGAAAGTTCTTACTGAACGTTCGAAATAAGTACTTCAAGCAGATTTTCATTAATCTAATCATTTCTCGTAGCAGTGTGATACTCTTTATTCTGTCATTTATTTGAAACTGCCCTTTCTCTTAATTTTCAACGTACACATATGCCTGCGTGTCACCATGGTACATATATAAAGAAAAAGAAGATTGAAGGTGAACTATAAAAATGTTTGTGACTAAACGTAGATTCCGTAGTATACAGTAGAATTCTAAGTTTTTGGTCATAACGAATATATCTAAAACATTCTCAAAGATTTTTATCTCAAATGGCGTGAAATAGGACCAGTACTATTATTCTATAAATAAAGGTGGTATATGATGTATTTTTTCTTTTTTTTCTTTCTTTTCTGTGCTGTCAAAAATACGAGAAAAGAAGAGAAAAGCGGTTTTGTACTGTTTTACCTCTTACATACATCGTATCAATGCACGTGACAAGTCACGCGTCAAGTTACACGTGTATCTCTGTGACCACGTTCACTCAGTTTTTTCTGTTCGCTATTTATGTCTGATAAAAAAACATTCATTTATAGAATAATAAAAGATGTTTCATTTAGACCTGTTACATGAAAAAGTCTATCTTAATCAGGGCATACATTTTTGAATTTTGAGTAGAAATCAAGTGCAGGTAATAACTATTAACTTTAAGAAGCTCTGCGTAGAAGAGCAGAAAAACCTTCCGTTTTTGTTGGCTCCTTTTTGGTCGTTCGACTCATGTAGAACATCACAAAATACAAAGAATACTTGAAAGATACGTGTTCAGTTTTTGACACATTGTTTCTAGGGCTTTTCGTGAAAAACTTCATATTTTGACTATTTCGAGATATGAATATCTAAAAGTTTGATTCACAAGTGTCTTTGTATGCTCTTTTCATTGCGATCATAAAAGGACGACAGTATTTTTTTTCGATCACGTTATTTTGGGATCAGGACGAACTGTCTCTTGTAAAATAGTTTTAAATAGAATCGAAAATAAATCGGTGTTAATCCGATCATTTCTCGCTTCTTCTTCGTGTGTTTTGATAGAGAGTGCCACTTAATAATAAGATATTCGAGATCATCTTAGTTCTATACAGAATGAAATCAGTGACTTGGTGCCGTCATAGTTCCATCTTTAGCGCTAAAGGCGTCTGCTTCTATATTTCTCAGTTAAACAATTTGTTCTCCTAGATAAGAAATCGTCTTTTGAAAGACAACACAGCGCAATTTTTGTGATTAGTTATCGCAGCTATAACATGTTCGATGGCCAGTAACGTTCCATTCAGTCAACATGCTGTAAGTAGTTGTATACATGACTTTCACAATGGGTTGAGTTGTATGACAGACACCTTTGTTCTAGGGGAAATTGTTATTCTGCCAATGTGCTTCAGATTCACAAAATTGTGATTATTGTCAATTGAAACAATGTTTCGAAAATGGAATGCCGAAAGAAATGATTTTACATGAAATCAAAAAACGATTACAAAAACATCAAATGGAAGAAGGCCAGGCGACAGAAGAAAGAGCTACCGCTGATAATATCATAAATACTGCGGTAAATAACGTTTTTTATTATGAGATTTTCAGAGTCTGGCACAAATTTTGTGAAACTCTGCTGTGGGATTGTTTGCTGGTTTGAAAGTTAGCTACGCGAGTATAAGTTTAATTTTCGTCGTTACGTTGCTTAACCTTAAACTACTTTTAGAACATGCGATATTATAAGGCGCTCTAAATTCAAACTTGAAGCAGTATTTTCTTTTGTGCTTAATTATACTCATTATTTCATGATCATTGCGAATATTCAGTTCTTTTAGTTCACTGCGAAAACACTTCGAAAAATTGGAGGGTCTATTTTTTTGAAAACTTCCTACTTTTCGAAAATCGTACCATATCTCCACTCCACGTGACTTTGGAATCCTCGAAACGTGTTCTTCGAAATCAGCGCTTCTATGTAATAAAAATATCATATTCGAAAGCAGGATCGAAAATTGAGTCGATCGATGTGTATTCCGAAATTTTTAGTTCATTTTTCTTTTTGGTGAAAGTCTTGATGATTTTTTTTTCAACGTGAAAATTCGAAAAAAATTTGAAATACTCGTATAGGATACAGATACACATCGGTCGACTCAGTTTTCGATCCTGATTTCGAATATGATATTTTTATTACATAGAAGTTGAGTCCTCATTGAGAAAAGTGAGAATTACGAGCAGAATTCTGACTTTTTCGTCTCAGATTTAGAAAAAATGAATTTTCTCAACAACGAAGAAGAATTTCGAAAAAAATGATACATACTTTTATTCTACGTTTCAAGGCAAAAAAAATTCATTTGATGTAAAATTCAAGACTCCACCTCTAGACAAAAACGCTGCGCATAGTTCGTGAGTGGGGCAGGTCGAAATCGAAGCCAATCTAAAGTTTGGCAGTAGACGGAACACTTCTAATAGCTCCGAAATCTTCAAATACACTTTTCTGTATGGAATTTTTAGCGCTGATTTCGAAGAACACGTTCCGAAGATTCCAAAGTCACGTGGAGTCGAGATATGGTACGGTTTTCGAAAAGTAGGAATTTTTCGAAAAAATCAGGCTTCGTAAACGTCCTACTTTTCTATAGAACCGTCGTACTATGTCCTTCTTTCTGGATTTTCTCCTACTTTCCGTACTTTTTTAATTTTCTGTGTTTTTAGTGAATTCACAGGCAAAAAGACATTTTTCTCCTAGTTTTCACTAATGAACCCTTTTAGTTTTGCGTTTAAAAACTGCACATGACTCAATGCTAGCTACTCATGTCAAACTTGCTATAAATTCGTTTCTCTTAACCGTCTAAAAATCATATATAAGTCAACTCAGGGTACCTTTCGTGAGCTTTTCTAACTTTGGTTTTAAAAAGATCTATTTTAAACCGTTAGAAGAAAAGAATTTATATCAAGTTTTGACATGAGTAGCTAGCATTGAGTCATGTGCAGTTTTTAAACGTAAAACTAAAAAGGGTTCACTTGTGAAAAGTAGGAGAAAAATGTCTTTTCCCATACGTAACATTTTCCAGCCGTTTTTACAAAATTAAATATCTTTTTTCTCCACTAATATGAGCTGATGAAGATAAAAAAGGCATGCCACCAGATATAACTTTCAATGCTCTATTCAACCATATATGAATTATTGCATTTGGTCAACGGCTCGAAACCAAGGAGAAAACCAGTAGGAGACGGGTCTCAAATACAGTGTTTATCGTAAAGTGTGTGTATAAAATCATAAAAACCATCGCACAGAACTCGCCCACGCCTCATTTTGTAGAAAACTGTTTGCTCTACATCTGTAATGACTCAAAAATAGTTTGTATATTCAGATCTTTGAGATTTGTATCAAAATTTAGAAAAGTAAGAAAACAATGAAACCTATGCCTGCCTCCAATATTTGATTTATAGTACATCATCCTAGTGTTTTAAAATGTTCTGTTACATATAAATCGATACAGAATTGCCTGCTCTACAAAATGAAGTAAGATTTATTTAATTTTGTGAAAGTTCACGCTTTTTTCTTCGAATGAGACATAAATAAAAATAAAATAAAATATTCCTCCGGACAGTATGGTCGGTGCTGTGGCGGAGCTTCTCTTAAAAGCTAAAAGCCACTTTTTGATATAAATCCTACCATAACAGACTTCAAAATCCTTCTCCTACTTTTTAATTTATGCTATTATGAAGCCTGAAAAATGGACCCCTCCAATTTTTCGAAGTGTCTTCGCAGAAACCGTGCACTAAAAGAACGGAGTAACATATTCGTAATCACCGTGAAATAATGAGTATAATTAAGCACAAAGAAAATAGTGCCTCAAGTTTGAATTTGGAGCGCCTTACTCTCTACGGAAAACGTATTGACTATTTTGTTCCTGTTTTAGCAATAAAAGACTATACGGAAAATACTGCGAAGTTTCAACTTTGATCGCTTTCTAACTCTTTCTTAATAAAAATATTTTTTTTCTGAAAGCGTTACTATGCGTAGCACCATGATCAAAATGTTTATTTCAGTAATCCTACGTATGCTCTCTCTTTTCGTATCTGATACGTTCAATTTGAATCTAGTTTTCTCGAAAAAATGCGACTATACTAACAATTGCTTAAAAAATGGAAAAGTAATCGCTTTTAACTTAGCAAAGCGAAAGAAACAAATTTTTGAACCTTCTCTATTTGATTGAGAAAGAAATGTTATTTTGCCTCAAAATAAGGCCAGTCTGACCTCAATATGTTTTGATCACTAATGCGAACCTGTCTTTTCTTCTTGTTTCTGTAATTTACAGTCTATATTCTGCTAATGGTCCCTCAGGACACCTCGAAAAGGAGTTCTGATGCTTAATTTACTCAACTGCATTTTAGAAGCTGAAATTCGTATTGTGAACTTTTATAACGTAATAAATCTATTCATTTAATTAGAGGGCAAACACGACATGCGTTTTCGAGATCAATGAGCATTCTGTCCGTAAGTTCAGGATACAGTGTTCTATTGTTATAATACGAAGAAAAATGGTCAATACGTTGTATAATGGCGCATGTTCTAAAAGCAGTTTAAGGTTAAGCAATATAATGAAGAAAATTTGTGTGAGAAATACACAGAGGGTCATTAATGCTGACTCATTCGTTATTCAATATGATACTTTCTCTAAGTTTATAGAACTTTGGTCATGAGACACATGGGATTGCCAAATCTTAGTCGTGGAGGCAATTTTGTGAGAAAAGTCTGCTTTTCTGTGTCATATAAAACTACTTTTTTTTATTAAGAAATGAACGTCAGAGAATTGGGACGAAAAGTGCATCGCAGTTTTTTTAGAGAACTTTTTTTCTCCTCAAAAGCTCTCGTTTGATCCTCTTAGGTGTGATCGTCGCCGTTTCATTTCTGTTTACCAAGTGCGTTTTCCATGTAGTTTTTGATGCTGAGTCTTTACACTGGCAAAATGTGGTTATATTACCGAAGCGGTAAAAGTCATGTTTTCTCATGTTTCCTAAGTCGATAAAATCAAAATATTTTCGGACGCTGAAGAGACGTATAGTTGTCCCAGAGAATATATAATATGCAGAGGAAGCTATTTGCAATCAGTTGGAAAAAGCGGCACTATGTCTACTAGAAGCTCCGTCTTCCAACTATTTCAAGAAAACTTATTAGTTGGTCTAGCGGAAAACTTGATATTTGTTTAGATTGTCCCGTTAAATCTATTGAATGCCGACATATCGCAACTGAACGTCGACGAGTGGACTTATCTGTCAAACATAACACATACGTATGATCACTATGCTCTCGAACCTCTATCGAGAAAAATTGGTCATCAAAAGCACGACCAACAACATGACGGATCAGGTCCCTTCAAATCACGCTGGAAACTGCAACGATTTCTCGATTTTCGTGAGACCAACTTTACATCATTGCTATCATTTTTCAACCACGTACCCGAATTTCGATTTTTATCAGCGGAGACGAGACGAATGCTTATACAACGAAATTTGAGAAATTTACTTCGTTTGAATATAGTTGAGCCCAATCGATTAGGCTTTCACGTTCCACCAGATTACGAGCCGGATCGTACAATCTGGCAGTATGTTTACGGTGAAAGCATTTTACATGATCTCGAGAAGGTTATCAACAAGTATAAATCGATTTTGAAAGATCCACTATTGACAAAAATGTTCTTACTCATCACGATATTTTCGACTAGTTTTTCCACCACGCGGCCGCATGATGTGTTTCACGATTATTCTCATGAACCACTGGCACACAATATGTTTCAAATGCAAAACTATTACATAAATCTCTTGTGGAAATACATGACCTATCGTTTCGGCGAAACAGAAGCAGTTCAAATATTCACTCAGATGGTCGGACTCTCTTTGAGATGCCTGCTCACCAGCGAAAAAGTTGAAACAAACTTTCTTGAACGAGAAGAGCTAACCGAAATTGTTAAACAGATGAAGTCTATGTTGCTTGTATAGAAAAGTATGTTCGTTTTTTAATAAACACGCAAGACAGTCCAATTTAAATCTTCCCCAATAGCAGGAGAGCGACTGGAAACAAGAAACAGTTTGATGAATTTCACCGAAAACCATGCATAGCTAACTTTTGTTTTAAGGCTACATTTCGGGTTAGAAAAATTTCTGTATTTATATATTCTGAAGTTTCATAAGTCTGTGAACGATTGCTGGAATGAATGAAGTTTACAACATGAAAAAAATAATATTACCCATCAAATTTTGAAAAAGAAGGACTGTTTTTGCTACAAAGGGAAACAGCATAAAACATATTATTTGGCGTGCGATGTCATGGAGAAAATTAAAGACATGTGAGTATGAGTCATTTGCAACTTTATTGTATAATTGATGAAAAATAATGAAAGTGACTTTAAACAAAATTTGATTAGCACATCTTGTTCCCCGTTGTTTTCTGAGTCTAGAACCCAAATTTCCCGACTACCACATCGTAGTGGCTGAGATAAACCTCAACAAACTTCGACAGGTTCCGTTCTCTAGGTTTTAGGCTATAATGATCTCGAGGTTGCTTTAAAAGCGGATTAACACCATTTGATAGGTCTCGTAGAGAGCTATCGATTCATACCATATGTAGCTTAGTCTGACCTGCACAGCAGAATGTTAGATCGTTAAAACCCTAATTTCGAATGTGTATTCAAAAATAAAACGCAAAGCTTGTAGCCTACAGGTGGTCAGCGACTTTGGAGAAACTCGACATCAAAACCACGTAAATTTATGGATAGATGGGTTCAGCAGAATATAAGGAGTCAAAATTGATGTTATAACTTGGTTTTTGACTAAAAGAACCGAAAAAACTTTTACAGTAATCTCGATCTACATTTCGCGGTATATTGTAATTTTTTCCTACTTAGGTATGTTCTAGAGACTTGCAAATTGCACCACTTGTATAACTTTTGACACTCTTTCTTGTGGGTCAACGCTGTTGCAGTCAGGTAAATCTTTATAAAACAGTGGATGTCAAAAGTTGGAAAATCTCGATCTGAACGTAAACCTGTTTTCCGTTTTTTTGTCCGGCAAGAAAGACATTTAACAAAGCATTTTTATTCAGTTAGATGCAGCCGGCCTTGCTCTTTCTTATGAACACCTCACATTCCCAAAAAAACGTTTTCTCAAGTGTCCAGTTTTATTTTTATCTCGATCTACAAGTTGTCTGTAAAACAATTTTCGCCATAGACGAGCATAAACAAAAACACAACACAAGCATGAAGGCACACAGTTTGATAGAGCATTAAATGCTCTACGAAACGTACTATTTGCTTTATGCTTTTCGTTCCTTCTTTTGTTAGAAAAACTTACTTTTCTCTCAATAACTCATCTAAAAAACACGATTTTTTCGACTTTTGCTGGGTTTATCTCGGTGAGCTGTTGAGATATCGAGCTTAGATTTTCTGTGATAGTGAAGCAAGCAAACAGCGATAAAACAAAAAAAAGAATTTCGAAATCCGTTTTCAGAAACCGGAGTAATTTTAAAAATACGACAAAAACTCAATTGTATAATAAAGTTGCAAATGACTCGTATATTCTTTTATTCTGGTTTTTCTAATATTATTATGCCACAATATATAATTTAAGGCAAATATCTTTGTTACACTAACAACAATAAACGATCAATTTAAACGTAATTTTTTGGTTCTATGTGCATATTTTCCCCTTCCATGAATACTCTTGAGAAGTTCTTTGTATTTAAAATCAAAGAATGAAAATCAGTACACGTTAAGTTTGTATTCGTTCTAATTCTCAATTCTGCTCTCAGTGCTTTTTCTTATGTGAAATCGCCAAGGGGAAAACAGCTGATTTTTCGATTTGAACGGTTTAAATCTAAAATCGGTAAAAATCATTAAAAGTTGGTGAAAATCGAAAAAATCAGCTGTTTTCCCCCTGGAGATTTCACATGAGAAAAATTACTAAATGCTCAAAGTCTGTTGAACTGGAAGCGTAATACAAAGGTGAAAAGTCCATTGAAGGTAGTCAAAAGAAAATATCCTTGAAAGGGGGGACAGATCTTTAAATGTGGGACATCTGGCAATCCTGGTGACAACGATCATACCAAAAACACTGATATTTTCAGGGATAGTGAGCACGTTGTGGTTCGTTTTACTTTCAAAAAGTATTAGGCATTAATTTAACCACTGAAATGACTTCGGTACAAAAGAAATACCACCCAAAACTTTTGTTGATTGGTCCAATCCATATTCTTCGTAGTTTTTATTAAAAAATCTAATTGGTTAACGCTTCTATGCTATCGCACATTCTCTTCAGAGCCATAATGGAAAGGTAGATGGTTACACGCAGACAAAAATCTAAAACATATGTGAAATTCTAAAGCTTAATGTACACATAGCAAACAAAATGAAACAAGTAACGCTCATCTCCGATTCCCAGAACCCTTACTGGAAGGATGCCTCTTAATAGGGATCTTTGCCCAATTCTAAGCAGGGGGGTGTTTCACAGAAATTCTTAAGTCTTCGACTTAGAGTTAAGTCATACTTAAGTCTCCGTTTTGTCTT
>CAJNOQ010004738.1:0-16827 GCA_905250885.1 Didymodactylos carnosus | reverse complement strand
CAAGGTCATGTATGTACTGTTCAGATTCGGTCTTCTGGCCGTGCTTACAAAGGTTTTTGAGCTGTTTGCTTTGAATTTGTGCTTTGTGCTTGTGCGTTCATATTCAGAACATGCGGTTCGTTTTCTCAAGTGATTTAAATTTCTCTCACATGACTTAAAACATGGCGAAATTCAAAAGGCTTCTTTGGCGATTCCTGTGTGTAACTTTTTTAATTTGTGGATACCATATGAAGCAAAAACAACTAAAGTACACGCTTCAGAATCAGACTCAGATTCAGAACAACAAAAATCAGACACTTAAACACAAGTATCAGACGAAAATTAAACATTTTAACTAATGATTAACCATGCTTAATTAATTTGTATAATATTCTTTATATGTGCACATCATTTGTACTTTTTTTAATTAGTTTTTTGAATAAAAGAAGTGTTTGTTTGTCTTTAAAATTGATAATTATTTCAACAGATCTACAAAACACAATAAATTCAAAGCAAACAGCTCAAAAACCTTTGTAAGCACGGCCAGAAGACCGAATCTGAACAGTACATACATGACCTTGCTAGATTTTTCTTAAATATCTAGTACAAATAAATGTTGAATGGAAATATAAAAATACGTAGGTTTTATAGAAAATAGCTCAAAATCCCCTAAAAACCCTTTAAAGTACGTTTTACAGGTATGGAAATACTCAATAGTACTTGATTGACATTAGTCCTCTAAAATACTTCAATAAATATTCTGGAAAACAGTCTCTAAAATATAAAGTCCGTAAAGGTTTTCTAGAATACCTCTGAAAAACCCTAAAATTAGGCGTCATGTATTGTGACCTTATACGTGTGTAAGCCGTGCTTTTTAGATACGAGTGCAGAAAAAGCCAAAGTTTTGTCGTAGAGCGCTTGGTCTCTGTGAAAGGTTTTTCAGAAACCTCGGGTTTTCCGTAAAAATCAATGTTTCTTTAATATCTCAGAAATAGCTTGATCCTTCCAGCTCGTTCACATCTCATATGAAAGAGAAATGTTTGGTCTACAAAATCACTGCAAAAAGGTACAGTGATAGGTAATATCCTTGGTGACCACAAGGCAAAAACTGGAAAAATCGCTTTTTCTCAAAGATGCTTTTTTTTAATATTTTGGATCTAGAAATCGCGAGTCCACCGATGTCATATTCATAACCTGCGTATGATTCCCCGTATGAAACTGACTCTAGAAAAAAAATATTATTTAGAGTCTGATTCTATATCATATGGCCAAAGCAAAAATTCATAATCAACTAATTTGGCAAAACTTTTGCAAACCTACTTAGCTTTTCTGTTAACGGACGGAGCCGTGATTTACACCGTATTCAATTCGTCTTTACACGCACAAATAAAGTACGCAGAACTTTTCTTAAAATTCCTTTCCACTGTTGAGAAAATTCATTTTTTCTGAATAAGACGCGAAAAATTTGCAACTGTGCCCATAATTCTCAATTTTCTTTATCGGAACTCAAGTTTTATGCAATAAAACTATCATGTTCGGAATCAGAATCTTTTTTAAGGGTATCTTCCTTGTTTTTTGACCCCTTTTAAGCAGGGGGAGCCGATTTCGGATCGAGGCGAAATCTATATCGGAGATAAGACATTGAAAAAAAAATGGATGTATTTTTGTGCAGAATTTTCTGACGTGCTCTTCTATAGGTTTTCTAGAAAACTTCACTTTTCATCAGGTCACATAACGACCCCTTGAAAAAATGGTCCGATCGAGCTCACATTTTTACCACAGAAACTTTAGACCTTATCTCAGGATGTAAACTGTTCTTTTCAGAAAATATGCTTTCCTTCTCGAGATATTCGAAAAATACTAGAAATCCTGTATAAAAAGACGGTTTTTTATTTTAAAAACCTTCTCATGCCAAAAATTGAAATCGAAAACGCTTAAGAAAAATTTACATCCTGCAATAGGACCTAAGGTATCAGAGATAAAAGTTTAAAGTTTAAAGGGGCGCCACTAATTCAAAAATTCAACACATTCTTTTCTGGCTGAAACACACATCATCAGATAGATCTAGTGATGCTGATAACGAATATGATTTTTTTTCAAAATTTTGATAAAGTCTTCGGGTAGAAAATGATACGGGGAAGAGTGCAAAATTCCTAAAATTTCGGCGCTCATATAGAGCCCGATTTTCAAGTTTAGACATGTAATAAGTGATAAGGCTCTAGACAACAGTTCTAGATTCGTTTTTATATAAAAAATTCGAAAAACACAACGATGAGAGCAAAAAGTGCGAAAGAAAAAAGTTAAGAGTGTTTTTTGAAAACGAAAACATTTTAGAGATTTTGGTAGAAGGATTTCAGCCAGAAAAAAAAATGTGCTGAAACTTTTGAATTAGTGGCGCCTCACACTAGGTTCTGTTTTCAGGGCATTTGCAGTGATACTTATGTCTTCATGAAAATTTATTGGAAAAATCTGGAAAATGTCTCACTTTGAAGAGTACACTTCCTTCTATCGTGTAAGAAAAAATTTTGAACATATAGGAATGGAGAGAAAAAGTTACGAACCTAAAAGAATTGAGATTTTCGAGGCTTTGAAGTAAAAACTTTTCGGTAAAAAGAGGGTACTCTTAGTATACCGCAGTTCCTTAATAAGACAGCCTAAGAGCAAAATTAAGTTTCACTTTTTTAACGTCTTTAGATAGCTCAGACCGACTTCTGTCGACATTTACATACGGCTAAGGTATTGAACCTCTAGCATTTTGAAGATAAAGCAATTGTTTTAGGACATACATACCTTCCTATTCTCAAATTCAGCAATCTTCAAAATAAAATAAAAACATAGATCTTAGACGCCAAATCTCATGACAACATAAAATAATCCATTTTAGGCAATTTTTACTGAAAATCACTCTAAATTACTTGCAATTATCAAAAGATATAGTCAACTTTTCTGTGCTGTACTTTAGAATTAAAGAATTTTTAAAATTGTTTAGAGATACAGAAAGTACTTTGGCTTTCAAAACAATTCTGTAGACATCTTCGAAAACCAGAAATTAGTCTTATTGTGGCATGAATACAAAATTAGATAGAGCATATGTAAACTTACCATTCCAGTGAAAACTGTCCAAAATAAATGACTTAATACAGCTTTTTATTACGGGATTTTTTAATTTTTTTGTCACAAGATTTAGAATGGTTGATGATCTATATTTTCATTTACTTTAAAGATTCTATCGATTTTTATCCAGAAGTAGTTCAAAGAACAATCGATGGTATAAACCGATAGTGATACGTCTCACGTTTTAAAATCGAACTATTTTTTTTTACTTTGTTATTTCTCACATACCATCACTGTAATAGCATACCAATTATCAATTATATCTCCGGTAACAACAATTATGCAATCACTGGATAAGGTTATATTGGAAGGTAAAGAGTAATTTCCTCCACCAACAGTTGGAAAAACAAGACCACATTCCGTTGCACCTTCTGACCATCGACATCGTACATTATCACCATTTGCATCTGACACGGGTATTGGAATAGTTTGTGGAACATTTTGTGGAATATTTATTGGAGACATTACAGTTGCAACAGGTGCAGTATTATAATATCCATCTGTCCTAAGATATAAATTGATATTAGTCGATAGACACCATTGATATGTAGCATCAGTTATAGTCGGTAATGGACGCCAACCATTATCTGTATAACCAACAGTAAAATTATCATTTAAATATAACCATTCTATATCTGATCGTTGACCAACTACGGTACCAACAAGTGTACTTTGATCTGTGCATATAGGCCGAATAAGTGGAGGAATGTATCCACTACTTGTAGATCCACAATTACTTAAACACTTTAATGTATCCGTTGCTAATGTAGAATAAGTTCGATAATTAATTAAATTACTATTAGCTATTGCCGTCGGTGTACAAACAATTCTTCCATCTGTCCATGAATATGTTTGGATAATGATAATTTTTACTGGATTACCCGATGCACTTATATTTTCTGGACGCCATGTTATTGTTCCACCGAGAAAATGAAAAGCAGCTACTTGATATGTAAATAAAATAACAAAACTGATTAAAGTGACAAGCATTGTCTCTCGTCGGTATTTAATCATCAAATAAGTACAAGAATAAATTTATTTTATTAAAAAATATTATTTCTGCATATATATAATCATAATCTTTTTCTCAATTGTGATAGAATAAATAATCACATATATGTCAATATAAAATTTAGGGTTTCATTGCTTATTTAATTGCAATTGACAAAAAAAAACAACTGATATGAAGTTGTATTTTGTTCTTTTAATTTACATATTTTAGTCAGAACAAATGAATTAATATATAAGAAGATAATATATACAGTTTATTCTGCTCTTAATTAGTACGCATTGAAATGTTTGACGGGAGACTGTCTGTAGAAAGTCGATATTTATAGATTTAAATAAAAACTTTACTATGTGATCGGATATCATCAAAAGTACCGAAAATATTGTTAAAAATTTCTAAAGACGTCTCTTAGTGTTGAATCTCGTCTATTTCACGTACGATACTGTTCAATCGATATCAGTTACAGTGTTTCTCTTCTACAACGAGCTATGATACTAGTGACTGTGCTCCTTTATCACCCACAGGTATGTACTATTTCTATATTGAAAGCTTTTCTGAATATGCCATCTCGTCCAGCTTGAAGAATTAATCGTTTTTCATAATAGGTACGTCACTTAACATTCTAACGATGTATTTGTAACGGAGCATCGGGTGTTGAAAATGTTTACTATTTTCTTCGAAAATTTTGCTGTGTTTTTGATCAATATTGTTGCAATGAAGTTAAATTAGAGCCATGAGTAAACCAGCTGATTATAGATTCTTGGTTGATTTCGGCTTTAACCCGTTCAGTCCCGATATTTATTTAAACAGACATGAGCTAAATTTATTTATAAGTCGTGAACGACGTAAGATATTTATGTGTGATTTTCAACATTTGATAGCCAATACTTTAAACTATGTTCTTATAAGGAAAAATTGGTTTTCAGAAAAATTCGGATTTTTTTTCGAAAAAAAGGTCGAATTTTCAAAGGGATTTTCAAAGGGTCTCTGAAAAACCACTTCGTATCTCTCAAAACTTCAACAGCAACCTATCGATTTTTTTCCATGCCTAGATGGTCCAACGTGTCCTGTTTAAAATGGGAATTAAGCGAACTCTTGGTTTTTAAAACCTTTTCGACAATCAGCGTATTTTCTGTTTCTTTTTAAACTATTATTGAACTGCATGGTGTTGAGGAGGTAAAATAGAGTACATCTTGATACTCGAACATAATTTCACTAGGTTTCTGGAACTATTTTGAAAAACAAATGCTGTCAGAAGATTCACCGTAGTCGATTACCTATGTTTCCATTCGTTTTTGAGATTACCACATCTAAAGAAATATTGACCTGGGGGCTTCGAGAAAATCCGATGCCACGCCTAAACTACAGAAAACTTAGAGTTCGCTTAATTCCCATTTTAAACAGAACACTTTGGATTATCTAAGTATGAAAAAAAAATCAATAGGTTGCTGCTTTAGTTTTGAGAGATATCAAGTGGTTTTCCAGACATCTTTTGGAAATCCGATCTTTGTAATTTTGTCGAAACCAATTTTTGCTTATGAAAACATAGCTTAAAGTATTGGCTATCGAATGTTCGCATGTTAATATCTTGTGTCGTCCACAACTTATAAATAAATTTAATTCATGTCTGTTTAAACAAACATCGAAAATGAACGGGTTAATTCATGAACTAATACAAGACTCGTACACAAAACAGACTTGAGACAAAAAAGAGATTAACACTTGTGTTGACGAAGATGGTCTTTATTCCAGCGTTCTTTCAGCTTAACAACAGGCGTATTAGATCAAAAAGTTGAGCCTTGTTTCATAATGCAGCACTAAACCTAACTTAATGAAATCTAGGGTTTAGAGGTTTCAAACCATCTAGTCGTGATGTTGAAATGGTTTGAAAAAATCGAAAAATAAGACTTTCAGAAAAACATGTTTTGTCGAAACTTCTTTTTTAATAAAACTTTTTCCTGATGTTATTTTTAAGTTAAAAATTTTTTAATAACTGTATTTTGTAAAGAAATGTTTCAACGATATTTAAAAAAAAAATTATCAAAAAATTTCTTTTCCTTACTATTAAATTGAAATTTTAAAATCTAAAAGTTCAACATTTTTAAAAACAAAATTTTTCAATTTTTTTCATAGCAACGGATACGTTAGAATACACCATTAAATAGCGCGTGAAAAACTGAACAAACGTAGGAGTTTGGGAGATTTCAAAAATGAATGTAACAGGGTTTTTGAAAGATTTTCTGGAAATCTTCAACAATGTTTGGTTCTTTCAACATTTTTCATTTGCTTTTAATTAATTTTTGATTCCGATTCAGATTAATATTTTTGATAGTATAACACAAAAACAGTTTTGTCATTTGAATAGGTTTTAAGGAGATTTTCAAGGGGTTTTAATCTATTTTTAAGATGCCAATAATTCTATAAATAATTCTATTATTTTTTTCATATTCTCGTCGAGCTGGTTAAGAAAACATATTTTTTAAAGTTTCAAAAAATTTTCGTCGTATCGTAAAATCAAAAAGACTCAGAACCACTTAAAACTGGAAAAATGACTGAATATTCGAAAAATTCAAATTTCGGTCAAATTTTTTTCTTTTTTAGTTTCTGTAGTATTTTTCTCTGATTCAGCATTAAAAGCTACAATTAATATAGTGTTTTACTTATTTCGAAGTTAATGACCTATTTATGACGGACGTCCTAATCCAGACCTCTAAACTTCGGACACGTCATTTTGCGAACCCATCTAGTTTTTTGTGTTAATGGCTGAAACTATCGTCTGCATCGCACTATATTCGGTGAAGTGTCCGCTTCAAAAGTATAATTCGTTTCTTTTCAAATTTTGTTTCGTTGATGAGAAAATTCATTTTTTTCTAAGTCAGAGGCAAAAACGTCTGAATTCTGCCTGTAATTCTCAATTTTCTCCATTAGAACTCAACTTCTATGTAATAAAAATATCATATTCAGAATCAGGATCAAAAGACAAATCGACTGATGTGTTTCGTTATCCTACCCGAGTACTTTTTTTTCGAGATTTTCATTAAAAAATGAAAATGAACTAAAAATGTCAATATACACATCAGTCGATTTGTCTTTTGATCCTGATTCCGAATATGCTATTTTTATTACATAGAAGTTGAGTTCTGATGAAGAAAATTGAGAATTACAGGCAGAATTCAGACGTTTTCCCCTCTGACTCATCAACGAAACAAAATTCGAAAAGAAACGAATTATACTTTTGAAGCCGACACTTCAGCGAATATAATGGGATGGAAATCTTTTCAACATCACCACTAGAAAGGCCATGGTGTGAAACCTCTAAACTCCAGCTTTGATTAACTTTAGTTTAGTAGTTTCGGAGCTAGGTTTAGTGTATAACACGCGTATTATTACAAAAGTACACTTGTTTTAGAATAAATTTTTCCTTTCCTTAATTGATTTCTCTCGCAGTTTTTCGCACATCCCAAAAAGAATTTAGGCTTTTTCAACTGGTTCGCAATGGGTAGGGTTGTTGGCCGTAGTTTTTCGAGAAAAAACTTAGCACTGAGAAGAAACAGATCTGCTAAACAAATGAATTTTGATGTTTTTTTGCCTTTGACTTTTTATTTCTTACAGTTAGCAAGAGAAGCAGTTGTCGCCGTTCGACAGTTCTACTTTTCGACAGTCAGTTTTCGATACTGTCGAATTTTCGAGAGAAAAAAACCCCCACACTACACTTTCACGTCTTTACGCTTTTCAATGGAAATTCCACAAGCTTTCGACAGTGTCGAATTTAGACCGAAAATTTTCGACACTGACGAATTTTTAGTCTGTCAGAAATTTTTTCACTCGAAATTCGAGACTGTCGAAAACTGTTTCGGTCGAACTGCGAAATTACCGCAAGGGAACCTCAAAAAATTTATAAAAAGTGTATTTTAAAGGTCATGGGATCATTTAACATATGTTCGCATCATACGCAACAACTGCCCACTATGCAGGAGTAGTAGAAACATATAATGTTGCTGATTTATAAATATTACAATATATTTTTCAGAGAATTGCAAACAAATGAAACGATTGTGCCAGATAGAGAAAAAATCGACAAGTGATCTATACACGAAGAAAACAGGTGCTCACACGGAATTGTACGTGCGAATGGGGTGGTTTTCAAATATTTTCTGATATATTACCATCTTTTAGAAAAACTTCACTCGGAATCTCAACGGCTTGTCCACGTAACGCGACACTTCGCTGATCAACCTTTTTTCAATTTTTTTCATCGGAAAATGAATAAGAGCACATTACTAGACGTAGTTTTTCACGAATCTGACTTTGTTTTTGAAGAAAAAATTGACGTTCAATATAAAATTTTAATTTTACTTTTTCGACATAGATATTTTGTTCAACAAATTTCAAAAACATACCATTGAATAGAGAATTCAATTCTCTACAAAATAGCTCATTTTGTTTTGGGATGTATTTTTCAGTCGAGACACAGTGGTGGCTTGAACGTAATTTATAATATAAGCCCGGGCTTATATTACAAATTATTATAAAGAGATTTTTTTATTACTGATGAGTTTTATTTTTAAAATAAAGCAAAACGCATCCAATATTAATTTATCTGCATTTGAATAAGCATTTTACACAAACAAGCGTTTAAATCAAAAGAGTGTCGAAGCGTTTTCTGAATCGAGAACCTTTGACCTAAAAAATTTGAGACTTAAATGTGTTTTTGAATAAAAACCATTTGTCTTTCATCTTCCGTTCCTCCACATATAATTGATAAAAATGAGTCTAGACCGAAAATCCCAATAGGTGTATGTCTTAACCGTTTTTATATTATATTCCGAAGTCAAAAGTATCACAGCGTTACCTTTGGACAAACAGTCCTGGCGAAAGCTGGAAGTTTCAGACCAGGGTCTTTTCTTGTGAGGATAATATTTTCACATATGAAGAGTCATTCTCAGCCTACACCAACCATTTTCAAGTGTAAGACTATGTCTAGATTATCAAATTGTGCTTGCTTTTTGTTAATTTTTTTCCGTTTTGCTTTGAGGTGGAAAGTAATGAAGATTGAAATTTCACAGTATTTCATCTATATTCCTTTATTTTTAGTGGATGTAAAAAATTGTTCAGTTATTATTTTTTGCAGAGAATAAAACGGCGAACCTTAAAAAGAAGTAACCTTGCATCCTTAAAGAAAAAAGAGTTATAATCAAAATACTGAGAGGTTCATTTATTTTTAAAGCTCCCATTGTTACGGTAAATACCTCACAATAGTCTTACGACTGCATCTTTTATCGGACATATCTGTAGCTCCTTACGGAACGGGGAAACTTGTAGTGAATAAATGCTTTATTCCCGTATAATGACGTCTATTCAAACACCAACGTTTTGGCTTGATACAGCCTTTTTTTCAAGGTGACAATAGAGAGAGTAAAACTAGAAATAACATTAAAATCGGTGAAATAGATTCAATTATTAATAATGACAGATCATCGAAAATAAAGTGCTGAATTCAGGTGAGATTACTTGGAGATGGTTCAGGCTCAAATATATGGTCAGACACGGTAACTCACTACTTTTCTAATTCTAAGAGTTTACATATTCGATATATGTTTGTGTGGGCTTCTTCTCAAATGTTTTTCCTGTCCCTTTGTCTATCCATGTTTTGATTGTTGGTAGCCATTAATTTCCTATTACTATTTAACCATTGCACCCGTTATTTGCTAATGTATAAACAGATTTTATCCTCTTTCGTCGCCATCTATTCGATTCGATGTATTATTAAAAAAGAATGCTAGTGGCTATTTCATTAATACTTTTGAATAATATATTTCGAAGACTTGCGGTTTTCAGCATTACGTAGAGAAGATAATTAGCTACACATTTTTAAAAAAAATGCAATTCACGTATTTTTTATTTGTAATTTATTTCAAAATTTTTCCCAAGGGGAACAAAGCACCACTTCAGGTCGTTTCATCACTTCATTTCACTTCATTGCTGAAACGGCCCCCCTAATAGGGGGGGGGGGGGCCAAACCAAGCAAGGGAAATAACCAATTAACCAATACCCCTTAAATTTAATTGAAATTAAATTGTTTTTGAATTTTTTAAACTGCTTCAGCAGCGTTTTACCTGGGCGAAGTGAAGTGAAATGAAGTACTGCTTTTATACCCTTGATTTTCCGACTATGAAGAGGGCTATCCTGAACAACTTTGCCAGCGAAAATTTCTTCTCAAAATGCTTCGTTTTTTTGAAAATGCTTGCATAAGTTTCAAAAAATTACTTTAAGGGCTCTTCGTAACAAAACGTCTTTGTCCGCTGAGTTTACTCCCAAAGTCAAAATCTGAGACTCAGGTCTTCAATCAATGCCTCAGGTCATGATGATGAATCAGTACGTTTTACTCTCAAATATAAAGAAATTTATATCTCAGACATAAATTGTACTTTAATGGAAACAACTAAAACCGGGAAAGAGTATTCAAAAAAGCACAGCAACAGATTTCACAGTTAAATGTCTACGAGTTAGAATAGAAATCAGTTCAGAAAATGGAAACTATGTTTAGTTTTATTGGAGAAACTATAGCAAAAAATTTGAACGCATGAAGCTTTTTGCAACTTAAATGTCTTGTATGTCAAAACTTACGTATTATTAGACAAATCAGATATTTACTCTTGTTTTTGAAATTTTTCAATTTCCTCCGAAATCGGAGGACCCTTTCCTGCTTCTTGTACTTCACGGTGCCCCAGAATTGAATATGGCATCTATCTCCTAGGACATAATGTTCAGCTAATAGAGGGTTTAATTTTGAAGGTTTATATCCTTTATCAACTTTATCCATTTTATCAATATGTTTCGTTATTCTCCTTTCGAAATCAATCGATTCTTTCACATATGTGTCACTGCAATTACATGGTATCCCGTAGATTGCATTAAATGGATTTGATCAAACTGAATTCTTAATTTCATTCTGTTGCTATTTCTCTCGACTTACTCAATATTGCTCCTACATTTTTATCATGTTGAACGTATGTCTTTATATTATATTTACTCAATAGTCTTTTTAATTTTTCGGTCATTCAGTATAGGTGAGGTATTCTAATCACTATATCTGGTTTCTTATCTATTTGTTGTGATATGTGACACTGTATTTTAATTCTACTCTAAATTTTCAAACAAATATCCACAGGGATAATGACTATTTAATAGTATTTGTTCTAACGCTTGAAGATCTATTGTATTATGTCTAGAATTATTAGCTATTAGCACATGATCGGTCATATTATTAATGATATTGTTGTTAATTGCATCAATTCAGCACTTTATTCTCGATGATCTGTCATTATTAATAATTGAATCTATTTCACCGATTTTAATATTATTTCTAGTTTCACTCTTTCTATTGTCATCTTGAGAAAAGGCTGTACCTATCCGAAACGTTGGTGTTTGAATAAGCATCATTATACGGGAATAAAGTATTTATTTACTACAAAAAACGACTACATCTATTTGTATAATCAACTATGTCAATGTTTTCTTATTTATTCCTACTACTGTCGTCTTACAAACATGCTGAACGCAAGTAATATATCATTTAATTTTACAAAATATAAAATATGTAACATAGTAGAGTGTTTTTATCAATGTTTTTTATGTTCTGTTTCTGGTTTTATAGACTATTCGATGATGTTATGATAGTTACTTAGTTGTTTATAAACGGCAATAGAAAAAGAAGACAAATCATAACAATATAATATTATTAATCATTTGCTGATGTCATTTATAATATTATCGTTTTCTCCCATTTTCTCTTGGTTCTACTCAACTGCTGCTTCTCCTCACGACTTGTCCAAACGTAAGGGTGTAACATTTTCGGTGCTCAATTTGTAATAAGAGGTAGTTAGAAGGATGATTCTACCGCCATTTTGTGTAGTTCACTGTCTTCTGTCTCTGATAAAAGAATGAGAAAATTTGATTAATATCTACGGCTTTGGAAAGGAATATTCCATGCGTGACAAATGTGACAGAAAAGACTATAAATTGCGAGTACATCTAATTAAATGCTGATTTCCTGCGAAACTACTTATACAAATGGAAACTGTCTAGAGCGACCATTTTAGAGAAGCTTACGAGCTATCCAATATAAAAAAATTTTCTTCTAAAACGTTTTCTTCGTTTATAAATGTCAATAAATAAATGTGACGGCGTGGTACACTTTTTTGTTAGTGAATTTTCAGGTACTTAATGTCCTCCAAAAAAAAACTTGATTTTTATATTTGCCATAGATCTGATAATATTCTATCGATTTATGTAGATAATAAAATTGTGAGTTTTTTTTCAAGCTTTTAAACTTGACTAGAACCATCGAAAAGGCAAATGTTCCTAAAGTCGAATTGTTGAAAAAAATGAGCCATTTTGTAAAGAATTTAATTTTCTATCGAATGGTGTTTAAATTTTTTTTTAAAGTTTCTACGTCAAATTTTTCCACTGAAATTTATAATTTTATTTGTTAAGGAGGTCGCATTCGTAATCAGTGCGAAAAACTGCATCTATTGATGTGTTCATATCGGTTTTTGGATAAGAAAAACGTTTTAAAAACTTAATCAACGAAGTGTTGCGTTACATGGACAAGCCGCTCATTTCTCATGCTAACAAGAAAATGACATCATCTACTCTCGTCGTCAATAAACGAACGTTTTAGAAACTAATCATTTCGAAAGTTCAAGACCTTTTTATGACAATTTTACGTTTTAAGAAATTTTAAAAACTTAACACAAATCGCTGAACATGATATTTTAAAATGTCCAAACTAAAGCCAGTGGTGATATATATGGATATTTATTCAGAAGATAAAAAAGAAACAAAAATGTTTATGTATCAGAGCAGAAGTTCATAGTTTATTTGATCAGTTGAATAGGTTAGTATTGTTAAAAAAACTTATAATAAAAAATTTGAGATATCTAAAATTCAGTTATTTCATCTACAGTTTTTTCTTTGTACCAAGGTAAGTTGCACAAGCTGGACAGTAATGAGCAGTATCCTAGAAAATCAATTAGCAAAGTAATTAATAATTTATGTTTAACAAGCTTACTTTTAAATCGTTGATACAAAATGGTATAAGACAGCAACCCAGCCAAAAACCAAAGAGAATTAAACCGCCACAGATTAACCATACAAGAAGACCCGATTGCTTTTCAGTTCGTGTAAGGATATTCTGACGACAGTTGGGACAAATACACTGAGATGGGTGATCTCCAAGGATTGGACTGGCAACGAACATCGGTTGGGTAATAACGTGAGGGACAACAAATGTAGATACACCTGGGTTTGGATACATTGCTTGACCTCCAAAAGATAAGTATCCTTTGTTAGCAGAAAAGAAAATTATTTTCCTCATTTTTATCCCTAGAATAAGTATGCTGAGAAGCCTTTAGAAATGCGGACAGTCTGTTTTCCAGTTTGATTCACGCTTATACATAAATGATAAAAAACGAAGTTGATAGACGACAACTTCTGTGCATCTATTCAATTAAGAAATTATCTCCGACACCGTACATCCGATTGTGACGAAACTTAGCATAAATGTTAGGCACAATGAGTTACAGGAACGCAAAAATTTCTTTGTCTCCAAGTCTTACGGTTTAGAAGTTTTCCAGAGATCAAGATCCAAAAAGGACCCTGACGTGTGTCTCAAGCTTTTTTAATATACTTCAGGTTGGAGAGTTCGGGTTTGTTTTAATTTAAACTAGACACCGAACTCCATGGACTGACCGGCGCTGATTTTTCAGTTAAGCCTTTATCGGTTTTCCTGGCTACCAACAACCTCCAAAACCCGAAAAATGCTTCCGGGTTTTCTAAAAATCCTCCGTTTGACAGAAAACTAAAATCTAATGCAAAAATTGACTCTGGTCGAATTGACCCATGACGGAACCTTTCAAGGTGATTAAACGGTTTTAACTCGGAATCTGGTGGGTTATAGGTTATCGACCATGCTGATTATGAATATGACCATGGGAATTGCCCTTAGCCCTTCGAAGACCTGACTTTCTAGAAAACCAGTTTTTCAGAAACTCTAATATATGACCCAAACCTTTCTTAATGAGGCATGATTGTAGCCCGCAAATGTCTGATTAAAATGAGACATCTCCCAGCTTTACACGACCTTTCCTTGCAAAATTATAGAATTCGGAAGAAAAGCCCTAAATTACTTAGGGTTGACCAAAAGTTCGTAGAACGGTGATTCCGCCCTCCTCTTCTCACAGCATGATCAAAACTTTTGATAGAAGCAATTGACAAGTACGAAAATTCGCTACTTTTTATGCCTTTTCAAATTATAGATGCTATGGAAATAAATCTTTCTAGAAGGAATTAAACATTCTGATAGAGCTTCAAATTCTCTATCATCCTGTATAGTTTTGTTCTATCTTGCATTTCTGTGCTGAAGAATAAATTGACCATCATGCAGGCACGTTTGTCAATTGAGGGTGTCTTCATTGTACTCAAGTTATTTTTGCAGTAGATAAATGTAGGACAGTAGACAAATATATAGGACGATAGAGAAATTCAAGCGCTATCAGAATATACTTAGAGCTGAACAAAGGTTTTGATCACGGTGTGACGGGAGCGAATATCATCGTTTTACGAACTTTTGATCAACCCTAAGTAATTTCTTCTTATTTCTGTAGCTTTGAGCTAACAATGAACATTTAGAGCTTTTCTTGTAAATTCTATAACTTTGCAAAGAAAGGTCGTGTAAAGCTGGGAGATATCTCATTTTAATCAGAAATCTGCGGGCTACAATCATGCCTCATTAAGAAAGGTTTGGATCATATGTTAGAGTTTCTGAAAAACTGGTTTTCTAGAAAGTCAGGTCTTCGAAGGACTAAGGGCAATCCCCATGGTCATATTCATAATCAGCATGGTCGATAACCTATAACCTACAACCCGCTAGATTCCGAGTTAAAACCGTTTAATCACCTCGAAAGGTTCTCTCGTCAGCCTTATTTTGATCAGAAAAGTTTGTTCTACAAATCTGTGTGTTTAGAAAAATATGAATTGCATAAGTATCCAAGGAAAACCTATTATTTGAAGATTCGGTTTTTCGAGGCTCCTAGAAAACTTGCTCAAAATCCGTGAAAAGCACTTTTGTAATACAGGTTCTGAAAGTAGACACTTTAGGTTATCTTCCTAGGCACGTATCTCAAAACCGATTTTTTGACGGCAAATCACCATTTCTGAGGGAGGAGGGAGGCCCTTAAGCGGCTTAATACATTGTTTTAAAAGCTTTTCACCCTGTTTTCCCTGCCAGATATCTCATAATTGGTTAATATTGATGCCAACATTCTTTAGTATCATAGCGTGAAACACATTTGAAAAACATTCAAACGCTAGATTATAATACTCCAGCGTTAATGAACATTTGAAAAGCGATCGTATTTCAATCAAACCCGCTGAAAAAAAGTGTTAAATAAATAAGTTTCAGAGTAAAACGGAAGCGCAATCAAATACTTTTCTATGAATACATGAGAAAGCATTAAAAAAAGTGTTAAAAAAGGTAGATAAATTTACTCCATAACAACAATTACACATGAGACTTTTTCTCTTAATGGACTAACATACGCTTTTCTTCTTACCATAATTAGCTGGTGGAGCTTCAGCTTGATGGGTTTTTGTCTCGTTTACTGGAAAAACAGACGTTATTGTTTTTTATTATCAATTGTCGTAGCTCAATATAATAGTCCTAACTTCTGATAGCGCAATCACTTTGAAATAATGGAGACTTAGATCATTTCCTGTAAATTTACCATAAAAATATATATCATTTTTATTTTATTTCTCTATTCTTGTTAACTATAATAGGAGAAGAGAAGGCTGCACAACAACTATATCGAAAAATTTTTCTTGTGAGTCGAGAACATCGACACAACAGAAGGCACATAAAGACTAGAAACACAAAAAACAAAATTAAAAAATGTATTTTTTCTCTTCAATTAAAGTTCATTTTTCTCTTCCATCGATAAAGAAGAAAGTACTGCGCATAGTTACCAACAAGGCAACATACGTTTTGTAGATAATTCGCCACTATACCATTTATCGTGTACCAAAAAATTAGTTTTTACGCAAAATTTAGAATTAAGAAAAGCAGCACTTTTTTGACACGTTTTACCATCCATGTAAATACGATCATCACCCAAAACGTTTGTAAAACAGCTCCTGTGCCACAATTAAGCTGCCGATGGTCGATAGAATTCATCTACTATAAGATGGATTCCCTCTTCTACTTGGACTAAGCTATATATGTATTTCAAAACAGAAAGCTAGTAGTAACATATCCAGACTAATTCTACATTGCCGTTACAGTGATCACTTTACAAGATGTCACTTTAATTTCTAGTATGCACAAGCACTAAACCCCCCTCCCCATAATAGAAGACCATGGTCTTCTAACTCCTAGAAGACCATGGTCTTCTAACTCCTAGAAGACCAGTGGTCTTCTGTTATGTCGGCAAAAAAAATCGGAAAATGCCCTATTTGGGCATTTTCCGCCACCATATGTACACCATACGGGAATTTTCAAAAAAATTTCGTCAAAATGTACTTCTAATAGGGGACGGACTTCAAGTACGTGAGGTTACCGTTGGACTACTAGCAGGCGACAAAATTTGACCGCAATAGAAGACCACCCTTTAGAACTTGACTTGAGAGACAAAATAGAAGACCAGGTGGTCTTCTATTATGGGGGG
>CAJNOQ010004737.1:0-16827 GCA_905250885.1 Didymodactylos carnosus | reverse complement strand
ACATCGGAGTTGATTCTTTTTTTTTACCGAGATTATATATGATTAATCTTAGATAAATGATGGCGTGGTAGACTATGACATTTGTGTCTCAATTCGTCAGTATGAACTTTATAATGTTGTTGTAAGATTGTGAATTGGAAAAGAAAATAAAGAAATATGTATAGATGATACATTACCTTTCTGACATTAAAGAGGCAATACATTTTGATCTGATTGAAATGCACGACTGAAGTGGTTGTTTTCGCTTTTTGATAATTTCATGCTTCAAAAATAAATTGTAACATTTAAATCGCACTGGTAGGAACAAAGAGCTAGTGCACTGATGTAAGATAAACATCTTCCATTAGACAGATGTTTTTCCCATAGTTTTCTTCCATCCAATTATCTGGTGAAGATGAATTCTGTTAATTATAACTATTCAATATGTATTTAAACTTCAAGATAAAGCACGAACATTCAACTTTATTCAGCAACAATGAAAGACAGACATCACAGAAAGGAGTAGTCCGCATAAGGCATAAGGCTTGGAATCGGTCCACTAAATTCTTACTACTTTATAAAGTAGTAAGAATTTAGTGGACCGATTCCAAGCCTTATGCGGACTACTCCTTAAAAAAAATTGTCAGAATTAAATTTATAACGAACAAAAAGTTGATCTGGAATAAATGCATTTGATTTAACTAAGACATGAAATAAAAAAGCACATAAATACTAATCTCTTCTGTAAAACCTCTCTATTTTGAACACCATCGGGACTGAAAAAACCGTTCACTATACGGAGGTGTTCACGGCCGCTTTTCGGTGGTAGGCTTCATCACCGGCCGCTTTTTCGGTGGTAGGCTCCGCTGATCTAATACCTAATGTTGTAATCGTACTTAGACGTTGATCATTAGTATTTGTGGCAGCAGATGGAATTCGTACTGGTACTGTAGGTGGGCGTGCAGCGGCTGAATCAGCTACAGGTAGAACAAAACTCTTGTTAGAAGAATTATTGAAGAATCGATGTCTTTTTACTGTCACACCTGTTCGTATTTGAGAGGGCTGATAGACCAGTGCTGATGTTGGTTGCAGGTAAGTATGTTCAGTTTGAACTTCAAACGATAGAAACAACAGGGATTAAAGAATTAGTCTGTGTTTTTATTAATAAGACAAAACTAACCTGTGGGAGGGGCTGTTGCTGATTGCACCGTTTCCTGTTCATCTAAATCGCTTTGATTTTCTTGATCTTTAGTTATTGTTGAAATATTTTGTTCATATTCAGTAGAGTTTTCACAACTATATTCTTCTCCTTAAGAACCAAAAAACCACACTTCTTGCTATACAATGGCGAGCCGATTTAGCAGGGAGTGTCAAGAAGTTTATCGTATAATAAATATAGTTTAAACCAACCAAAAAACCATGATTTGTGCTACGCTACTTATGTGTAAGTTTAGTCATATTTAATACAAGGGTTTAATTTCACAACAATCAGAAAACAAACTTCAGTATTATACTAACCTTCTTGCGGTAAATCAGGTATTGATGGTGGTTGTTGGCGATGTGCATTGATGTCATTGTGCGGTTCTTCTATAGTCGTTATTCGATTCTGAGGATAAAATGTCTGCTGTGATGAATCTGGGTTTTCTCCGGCTTCACATAACGGTTTGTTCTCGTCCGCATCAACATCTTTTTCAACATAAAAGATGTTATCCCACTTCAGAAAACCACATTCCAAATCTTCTTTATCATGTGTTTGATATAATTCCAAAAGATATGTATCGACCGATATTTTGTTATTGAATGACATTAATTCTCGTTCATCTTTATACAAACCTTTTGATAATCTGCCCTCGTCTGAGTCAAATTCACTATCACTGCTACTAGTTGTTTCTTTGTCGGACTGATGACCGTCGAAGTTCAAGACCTGAGTGCTAGTGGCTATACCTGAAACGGGCTGTCTTTGCTGTTGTTGTCGTTTTGATTTTTCTAACTGTCGTTCAATAGTACGTTGCCGTCTTGTTCGTATTTTCTCTTGTGTTTCGTACCTTATACGTCGTTCAGCCATATTTCGTTGAAAACTCTCACTACGGTTATCACTGATTTTATATGCAACAAAATCAACTGAATTTTTAGCTTCATATAAATCTCGTAACTTTTTAGCTGTTTCTTGTAATTGTCGATGTATGTCATCAATTTTAATATTAGCCATTTCAGTAATTTCTTTATCAGACATTGCACATATTCGATGTTCTAATGGACCATCGATAATTGTTGATTCATAACCAACAATTTCTTTTGCTACATATGCATAAAAATTCATATTTATATCACGCATTAATAAACCACGTATCGCCGTATAAATTTCCACTAGGGCATCGCGAGCGTTTTGATGATGTTCAGCTGTTCGTTGATCACGATAACTTTCAAGAAATTTTTTGGCACCGTAAATTGTACTTAAAATGTTCGGTGCTGGAATATTTTTAAATATATCGAATACTGTAATTCCGCTATTATCACTATTTTTACTGCCACCAATTGTTATACTCGTTATTTTCTGTTCAAATGATCCGTGATCAAGTTTTGCGGGTATGCTAGCTGCTAATTTCCTTAGGCCATCACAAATATCATGTACAACATAAACAGATTTAGCATAACGACAACTTTTTGTTGACAGAACAGCTTGTCGAATTAAATTTCTCGTTGTTTTATGATATTCCAAATCAACAGCACCCAAAAATTTAATATGACTATTTAAATATATGAAGTGTTCTTGTTTTAATAATTTTTCTCGTACATCTTTAGCAAAATAATCTGCTAGAAATGAATGCATTTGTGTCAACCAACAAATACCGCTAACAAACGTTTCACGTATCCAGATATAGAGCATTTCTCGAACAGCTTTTTCTGTATGTTGATGATCACTCACACCACCATATAACAGCGTTTCAAATGACGCAATACAACCACGTGGTAACTCTTCTGGCACATATGATAAGATCATATATTCAAAGATTTCTCGAAGACGTTGAAAATGTACATTACCAATATAACCTTCATTCAATGTAGGTAAACGTTCCGTTGGTGATTTTTGTTCAAGTTCATCAGCTGTTAAGTATGCTCGCCATGTCAGTGGTTGTTTTCGTGGCCACACATTATACGCCTGCTCCATTTGTTTGTATGTTCGAGCATAACGTTTATGTGGAAACAATGGTACTATTTCAGCCTGATATGCGGCATATGAACTAATTGTACTACGAAATTCTTTTATATATTTAGCATAGTTTTGTCGAACAAGTTTTGGATTTTGTTGTTCTAAATTTATTAATGCTGCATTGTATGTTTTGGTTGCTGTTTGAATTAAACCATCCAACACTTTTTGAGGTCGAGGAAGTGCAGCGCGAAATGCCTGTGGAAAAGGATGATTAGGGTAGTGAAAGTGTTACCTTCTTATGTTTCACAAAATATCTAGTGCTTTTAAAATATACTTCTGTGGACAAACGGTAAATCTGCTAAAGGACGTAGATTGCATAACACTAGATGTGCTTCTAATGAATTATCTGCTCTTTCTCCCTTAGTGTAAATAAAACATAATTTAACTTTTGAAATTAAATTTAAAGAGTCTATTTAGGACGACACCATGGGGAGCAACTAAAAACTGAAAACCACTGCGGGCGTCAAGTGAGGATGCATGTGGACATTAGGTGAAAAACGAAAGTGAGATTTTTCGAGATCTGAATAGCAGGTCATATACTTCGATAAACGCTCTATCTCTTTACCATCGGAAGGTTTTTTCTAAGTGCGAACCTTAGTGGGAAAATCGCTGAGGAAAATTGAATCGAAAACAGAGTGATAAAGATACAAAAACTATTTCTGTCACAGATGAATACGATATTTACAAAATTTATACATAGGGCAAAACTAGGCCTTCCACTCTGTCTATTCATAAAAAAAATTTCTTGTAGGACGCTTTATAACCGAGAAAATGATTTTTCTTTCTTTGCTAAGTGGTTTTCCACGAAGTGATCTCAGTATACTGAGTGTACGAAGGTAAGTGAAGCTTCAAATTCCATGAAAGCTTTACCAGAGATACATCTACTACCAATACGGATATGCTATAGCGCAATTGCTCCTGGACGGAGGTATAGGTTTTCCAGAAAAACATGGGTTTTTGACATAATTTCAAGTTTTCTCTTTTAGGAAGCATGTGTATTGAAAAATAATTGACATATTGGGAAAAAATCTGCATCGAATGGTGTATAATTTCAAACAATTTTTCTTAGAAAAATGCTTTGATCAAACTAAATCGTGGTATAGGAGCATTATAGCAGCAAATTTTGCATAGGTATTTAGATACTCATTTTAGCAGCGGGGCGAAAGTGGATAAACACGTTTTTACAGCTTATCGAATATGCTCTTCCTATGGAATTCTCGACATCCCAAACTATTTTTTTATGTATTTTCTGAAGATCCGGTCTTCCGAAAACCCAGAAACAATTATTTTTGGATGTCGAGAATCTCACCATTGGGAAGAACATATCCGAAAACCTATAAAAAACGTGTTTATCGACTTTCGTCCCACTTCTACAGCATATGTCCGTATGCCTAGTCAGAATTGCCAACTGTGGGATGATAGCAAGAGAAGCTTATTTTTTTCTAAGCACCTTATGACAGCTACGTTGTTAACGATGGTCTGTATTGAAAAAAACATTTTTCACATAAACGGTGCCGCCGTCCGTCAAAGACTCCTTAGACTACATTAGGGTGTCTTCGATAAAGATGCAATCGATAAAACTGGCCTTTTAAAGGTTTGTATCAAAATAGCCCGTTTAGCACACTCTGGAGTGTTACACCACAGGGTTAAGCTACTATGTTATTTTCTTTAGCTGATCAAACCATTCGAGTGACTGACAAATGAAATAAGTTTCATTCTATGTTTGACGTTATATGAAACATTGCTATTTGCTCTTTCTTCTGTTATGCTGACACAACTTTAACTTGTTTTTCTTTCTTTCTATATGAAGGTGACGCATCGTTCGAACACTTAGTATGAAGTTGTCACATTATTAAGCTCACTTTTTTCACCTAAACGGCTCATTTTTATAAGTAATAAGGAATTGATGTCGCCCTTAACGGTATGCGGAATGTGAAAGGAAGAAAAGCTTCAATAAAACTTACTCTAAGCCACAGTTCTTGTATTTGTTTTCGTACCACGTCGATACCGATCAATGGACGATAGGCTTGATTAAATAATAGATATTTGGAATTTGATTGTCGAGCTAAGTTGTTGAGATTGTTAATCCATGTATCAACTTCATGTTTTTCTAGTTTGGGCAGTTTGGCAATGTAATCAATATTTTCTTCATATAAATGACTATCAAATGTATAACCACCAAATATCATATTAACAAAATATGTTTGTTTATAAGCATTCAGCCGATTTTGTATTTCTTTGTTTGCCAATGTTCCATTTGTATGTTGTTGCATAAAACCATCAAATTTCGTGTGTATTGTGATTGTATGATCAAGATAGTCGTATCTCGGTGGTAGCTTTGAACCACACGGAGCTGGGTCTCTTGTACACAGTTCTTGAATTGTTCGTATACCATGTGCATTTAATTTCAGTTGTTCAGCTGTTTTCACTTGAACTATCATAAATTTCGGATTGCGCACATAATGTTCCGTAATTCGTTCGACAGCTTCACGATGTTGTGTATTAATAGCACCGCCAACAAGACCCGGAACATCTAAGACTTCAAAATCTGTGTATTCTTTACTTTCAATTTCAATCACATATGGTTCCAGACGGAAACCACCTGTCTGACTGTACATTTCTTTGAATTCATCCATTTTCATTTTTAAGTGTTCTGCTAACTCGGGTGCTTCTAGCCCAGCTGGCTGTATAAAGTGAATTTCACCATCAGCTAAATTTGGATTGTAGCGCAAACGATATGTAACTGGACAACGTGTTGCTACATCAGCTTGTGAAAATGAACATGGAAATCGTAAAAAGTATTGTATCAACATTGATTTACCCGTTGATGTTTCACCAACAAAAACAATTTGTGGTACATCCAGTTCATTTTCTAAGTGATATTTCTGAGCCGTATCACGAAGTCTTGTATAAGCATCGAACATATCACGATCCAGTATTTGAATTGAACCAGGTGAATAATGGTTTTCCTATCGCTCTTCTTCATTTTGCGTTCTAACAGATTGCAAACTATTTGTGACAGTTTGTTGCGAATCTGACATTTTTCCTTTAGTTTGTTTGAATAAAGTGAAGACTATAGTTGCTACTGTTTAGATTTATATAGGCTGTGCAGTGAACTCGTAGTGGCAAAATCCAAAATGATGATTATAGTTCTCTATCAGTGGCATGGAATTTTCTTTTTTGTCATCGATTTTTCAACACATCACCTGTTTTGCATTCTTTCTTTATTAAAAAACATTTAAATTTGCTCTCGCATATTTGTCTTTGGGAATCATACTTCCGTTTCTTTTCTTGTATTACTTTTATTATTTATAGAAGGAAGAAGGAAAATTCCAATACTCAAATGAATTTCTCTATCACTAAAGTTACTTGCGAAAAATACCAGAACTCTTTTACAACTTCATTCTAATGTTTGCCATTTTGACACAGATGCATTGCTCTTGTCTTGCTTGTTTATTACAAAATAGAAATCAATTTCATCGTGATGGTTCCATACATCTTCCTTCAAGTAATGAAATATGTTATGTAATATCCAAAGGCAAGGCCTAATCACATATTTTCAGAGTGATGTTGAAAATCTTTTTCCACATTAGGTTTTTTAGAGGATCTTTGGAAGAACAGGTCATACATTAGAAAATCTGGTGAAGCTCCACGCCGGATCAAACTTGATGAAACAAGGTAGTATATGCAGAATTTAAAAGCGAATCCCACAGTGGTCTTCTTTTTCTTTCATTCTGAGTTTCTCATCGGATCGCCATAGTCTGTACAATTTTCCATAGTAAATTTCAGGCATTCTTTCCCTTCTATCGTCTTCTTTTCCGTGTTTTCCTTTTCTTTGTTTCTGCACGCACATTTTTGTCGTTTATATAGGAGCTATTGTACGAGAAAAGCGACAGATTGCTATAAGACCATGATCAATCAATGTCTCAGGTTTGCTTCTAACTTGTGCTGTCTTGTTCAGCATGTGTAAAAACCTACAAATCCAAATTTTGAGCCTTCTAGGGCGTTTACTTTCTGAGTTCTGAACGGTTTTCTAGAGTTCGCTCGATGAAAAATTCAGCGTCCAAAAAATGGGGATCAAAAATAAAGATACTATTTCTCCGTCAAGACAAGTGATGGAAGAGGGATTTTTTCATCCTGTGTAGTGGATGAAAAAAAATGAAGGAGAATCATTAGTGGTTGGATAAGGTTGAGTGGTGCACTGTGAATAAGTAGTAACGGTCGCTCCTGGTGGATAAGGATGAGGTTTACTATCTTGTGTTGTTATATAGGAAAATTGGAATACCCTACAAAAAGTTTAGTATTATGCACATTTCAGTACAATTTGTATTTTAAAATTAACGACTAACCTGGTACATTATTCCGTGCATCAAATGAGGCAAACGAGAATTGTATTTCATTTTGTGATGATTGTGGTAGATTTACTAATGACGCGTACGCTATTGTAATAGGGTTAGTAATTATTACTGTAGTAAGTGTGGAAGAAGTCGAGATGGCTGTGGCTGATGTAATTAGACCATTAATGGCAGTGAGTGTTAATGGAGTATCCGTAATTGTCATTAGATCTGAAATATAGACAACAAAGTGGGATATAAAGTCTCAAATTTCTGCTATAAAAGATACCATCTGAATCGGATAATTGTATCGTTGTCTTTCTTCTTCTATTAACAGAACATTTCGGTGTTGATGATATTGGGGTTGATATCACTTTAGTTGATTGCACTTTTAAGTTCTTTCTCCTTCATTTGTCTGTAAGCTTCCCCACCTCTTAATAACTGACCAAATTGCCTATTTAAAACCATTATTTTTGGTGCCGGTTGTTCGATAATAGGTGGTCGCATCGTGCGAAGAGCATTTCTGAGGACAGTTGTTGGGCTTAATGATGGAGACGGTCGAGACACACATACAACTGCACTATTGTCGGTAAAAAAAAAGAATAGACTCGGATGTTTTTTGAATAACGTTGAACAGAAATGTGGTAGATGCTTCCGGTCTTCACTAATCGAGAGCAAGGCTCTAACTCCATCTTTTCATAATAAAAGTTATTTTGAAAATCTTTTCTTAAAGCAGGTTTTTCAGGAGATCTTTGGAAAACCAGGGCATTGCTCAAAAACTTGAAATACAATTGATTTAATTGTTTTCGTAGATACATAGTCCGAAGTGTCCTCTTCAAAATGGGAGTCAAGCGAGACTCTCATATGTGAGCGCTTAGGCTTGGCATTGAATTTTCTGGGAGGTTCAGAACTGGTCTTTTCTCACACGTGGGAATATCACAAATGACTCTAGACAGGGGTTATCGACCATGTTGAGTCTCGTGGTAGTCTCTGTTTAACGATTTAAAAACGTTTTTACATATGAACTATCGGCACCTGTACTCAGCCTAAGCTGTTATAACTACTATACTACCTCAAAACTACTCCACTTTATTTTTTGCTTCATTTTTTGTTCTTATCATTATATAGACATTTATCCTAAAAAATGATACAAACTGTAAAAGGGCACGAGAATGAAGTCAGAAAGAAAAGAAGGAATGTAGTATGAATAAACTTCAAGATAAAGCACGAACATTCAACTTTATTCAGCAACAATGAAAGACAGACATCACAGAAAGGAGTAGTCCGCATAAGGCATAAGGCTTGGAATCGGTCCACTAAATTCTTACTACTTTATAAAGTGATATGAACAAGGTAATGTTTCTAGTAATCAATTTTGTTTCTAATGAAAAAGATGGTCCATCGATTCCACTAAATATTGTCACTGAACGCCTACAGTTGGTGCTCGGTGTTTTACACAGTACCATATTCAATTTGAAAAAGAAATGAAGGATATTAAGAACGAAGCAACCAACGCAGCTATAATAAAACGTCGATCATCACCGACGATAACTACAACTGGTAGTTTCTCCGCATCTCAACTCGAGACTCCGATGCCACATTCTCCAACGACATGAAATTTCGGTCGACATGAAATTCGCCTGTCAGAATACGGCCAAGATATGATTAGATATCATTTCCACCTATTACTCGCTGAGAAGGAATATCCAACATTGGAGAAACTATTGGGGCGGTTACGAGCTGATTTTTCTGATTTTCCGATCCACAGCAGACCAATTTTATCCAAAGATATGAAAGAAATTGGATTTATCTATGTCAAAACATCAAAAGCTACCGTTCCGTTAGATTCGGCGTTTTTTATCGCTCAGCGGGCACATTATTTGAGGAAACTTAAACCAATAAGTGCAATGATAAGTAGTGCAGGTTTTATTTACCATCAGTTGATATTTTTGAATGTAATGAAGTGCACAGTATGGATTCAAGTCGTTTTGTTAAATGGCTTTGGGAAACTTCGTGTACATTAAGAGGTGAAAATGGTAAATGACATAACTGAGCAAGGTTTCAGTGAATCTAGAATTACAGTACTGTTTTATATTTAGGTGACGCTAAAATATGCATCATTATTGATAATGCCACATGGCATAATGAGCAGACAGATGAGACAAAATTACCAAAGCGAGCATGGAAAAAGGCAGAGATTGTACAGTGGTTAGATGATCACAAGGTGCCTTATTTGAACTTGTATACCAAAGCAGAATTACTCGAGCTATCAGTTGCTTATGCACCAGAAAAGAAATTCAAAATTGATGAGGCGGCGAAAGAATTCAGAGTTGAGATTCTACGATTACCGATAAAACATTGTGTTCTCAACCGCATAGAATTAGCCTGGACCGAGCTCAAAGATTTAGAATATGACACAGATGGATAACAGTTTCACTTCATTCATGTTTATGCAACATTCTACTGGTTTAAAATAAAGTGAAGTACTTTTGAGGTAGTATAGTAGTTATAACAGCTTAGGCTGAGTACAGGTGCCAACAGTTCATATGTAAAAAGGTTTTTAAATCGTTAAACAGAGACTATTACGAGACTCAACATGGTCGATAGCCCCTGTCTAGAGTCATTTGTGATATTCCCACGTGTGAGAAAAGACCAGTTCTGAACCTCCCAGAAAATTCAATGCCAAGGCTAAGCGCTCACATATGAGAGTCTCGCTTGACTCCCATTATGAAGAGGACACTTTGAACTATGTATCTACGAAAACAATTAAATCAATTGTATTTCAAGTTTTTGAGCAATGCCCTGGTTTTTCAAAGATCTCCTGAAAAACCTGCTTTAAGAAAAGATTTTCAAAATAACTTTCATTATGAAAAGATGGAGTTAGAGCCTTGCTCTCGATTAGTGAAGACCGCAAGCATCTACCACATTTCTGTTCAACGTTATTCAGAAACATCGGACTCCATCCTGTTTTTTACGCACAATAGTAACGTACACTTCCATATATAACACAATTGTAAATGAAATTAAAGATCTAATTATAAATTATTTTAGTGAAAAAATAAATCTGCTCACTTTCCGCACAACTTTGAAAACTCATGAGGTCGAAATAGTGGAAGGTTTAAGAGAGGTTTCGAGAGTTGATCTAGCAGTAAGCAAGAGAGCTGACACAGAGTCAAAAGAAAAGTTATTATGTCGACGGCCCTTATGTATTTTTGCTGTGATTTTTGTTTCCTTTCGTTTTGTTCAGTCAAACTTTTTGCACAATGTGCATCGAATGATCTCGAGAACTACGCAACGTAGAAAAGTTCTGAAATCAGGAAGTATTTCTACTAGTACCGAAGATTGACTAACAGGTGTTCTTTTTTCAAAATTCGTCTTCCATCTGGTGCCACGTGGATCGGAAAGTGGTATAGAATTTTCTTTCGACTTAGAAATGTTTTGAATACTCATTAAGAATACAGATTTCAGAATTTTAGAAGAGAGAGATACCTGTTAGTCAATCTTCGGTACTAGTAGAAACATTTCCTGATTTCAGAACTTTTCTACGTTGCGTAGTTGTCGAGATCATTCGGTGCATATTTTTATCACGGTTGCAGAATTGTGCAGCTATAAGATATCTAAACACAGGTGAGTATTGTGTACAACAATACATATTTTTAGTAAAACTGTATGTATTGTTGTACACAATACTCACCTGTGTTTAGACGTCTTATAACTGCACAATTCTGCAACCGTGATAAAAATGACAAAAATCCTTCCTTACATTTTCGATTATCTCTTAATTTTACGGTAGTTTCACTTTTTTTCTCCGTCAGTTATGGTTAATTGTTATCCTAACTTGATGTTCAACTTCGTGTCTGTATTTCATTGAATTTCAGGCTAGCAACATTTTCATTGTACTTTTTTCAATTTCTTAACAAATTTCTATGTACATACGTCTTGACAAGACTTTTCGTTCCTCTCACCTCTGTCTTCACTACCCAATCAAATGTGCTTGCAATTCCATCATTAACATAGCAGGGGACAATACATAGAAACTAAATGTAATCAAAGGAAATTTCGCACGAATAAAATCTGATTGCACTAAAATAAAAGATCAACGGATAGATGAAACAAATGGCAGATAATGAGCTTATTTCGCTGGTTTCCGACGGGGTGGAATCTCGTTCTTAAGTCGTTTCTCCAAAATACTTCATAGCGCTGACAACTTGAAAGTCTGTAAAACTCAGTTGACAAAACAATAAAAACGATCTCTATTAGAAACTAGCATAAACGATTTTCTGTTGAACAAATCCGTTTCCATCTTTCCGTCTATAACCTTGCTCCCGAAGTATTCAAACAAAAAGCTGCTTCATTTTATTATAGGTTTCTGAAATCTTATGACAGAAATCAGATATAACGCGAGAAAAGTCTGTTTATTGTTAGTGATGATCAACATTTTCTGAAAATCACATTTCGGTCAAGTGGATATTAAAGGACAGTTTTCCGCTCTAGTGGGTGCCTGTTCAAAACAAATGTATCTGATTTATTCAAATTGTTTTACATTAGCGGTGTGTTTTTTATATTTGTGATAGATATATACTTGTATTCAAAATAAAATAAAATTTTACTTTTCATTCAGCTTTATACGTATATCAACCATTGTTTACTCGTTATCCGTTAATAAAAATAGAACAGAATCATGGGCATCAAATGTACAGATAGAAACAGTTAAGTAGAGTTAAAAGAGAAAAATTATAAATACTGCTGATTATCTTATGCGGATATGGTTGAATTATGAAGACATTCTACCATTATTGTTTTAATTTAAAAACATGGCAATCGATCCAACGAAGACTTAGGTCAAAACAGTTTTTTATTCTTTCGATATCTGACGTAGGAAAACCGTTCCTATATTCTTCTTACAGTCTATAATGGACATAGTCCTTTGATTCCTTGCAACTTTAGAAAAAATTTAAAGACCATGCTCTTGTAGAGTGACACAACTGTTTGATATTCTAATTGCTTTGGACAGAGGTGATGCGGTAGTCAAGCGATTGTAGGTAAAAATATTTTGATTATCGGCCTCATCATCGAATGAAACTTCTACACTGTAAAGTCGGGAATTATTTTTTTAGAAAATGCTCGGCGATTTTCAAAAAGTCCATATATAAAATCCTCACGGATTTTCCAGATTATAGAAAATCGAATTTCCAATAATGTGGAAACTCGACATTGATTTTCTACATTGTTGGAAATTATTTATAGAAAATCTTCGGCGAATTTCCGTCTAGAAAATCCTCAGGGATTTTATGTATGGACTTTTCGAAAATCAAAACGTCGGATTATTTTCTACTTTCTAGAAAATCGCTGAGGATTTTCTAGATGATGAAGAAGAACAATTTGAATGAGAATGCTGATAATCAGAGACTTGCGTGAAAATGGCTGAAGATAAACTTTTTCATCATTATTAAAAGCTATTGAACTTCAAAGTTGAGTGGGTGTATTATTCCAGCTTATTGGATGACAATATGAATCTTTTTTACTAATGAAAACCAAATCCGAACTCGCTCACGTGTTGAACGACTGTTATTTTATTTAAAAAATAAAGAAAATAAATATGAATTGTTAGGATCATGTCTTTGAGTTAGTAGAACCAACTACATTTTTGGAAGATGCTAAATTCAGACATAAAAATGAAGAATATTAGCAAGAGCAAATCGCTTTGCGATCTTCAGAAAGTTGTAGTAGAACTCGACTTTGTCTTAACCTTGCAACCCAAGAACCTTTTCAATACCTCTTTGTGATCTCCAAGTGTCATACAGCAACAATACTTCTCGAAGAATATGCTGGTTTGTAAAAACTGAGAGAACTTTCCGAAGCTATTAACATTTCCGATGTTAAATACTAAAACGAGCAGAGATCCGTTACACGACAACTTGTTGCACTGTATAGGCTTTAATAGATGTGAAAGAAGCAAGAACAAAATCACTGAGCCGTCTTCGTAGAAAATCGAACTCGATTTTCCAACTATTTGTTTTTATAGCTTTATTCTGTTTGTTTAATTTTTTTTTTGGTATGTTTTTGGTGTTCTGTTTGTTTCCAACTATTTAGAAAATTGCTGTCGAATTTCAAGAATGTTGGGATTTATTTATAGAAAATCGAGTCGTTTTTCTACAATGTTGGAAATTATTTATAGAAAATCGCTGTCGATTTTCCAACTTTTTAGAAATTCCTTATCGAATTTCTGGCAAACGAGAAAAGTCAATTTATAGAAAATCGAGCGGATTTTCTATAAAGTAGAAAATCAACATTTTCTAAATAGTCAGAAAATCGTTGAGGATTTTATAAAAGTTGGAAAATCCTTGGCGATTTTCCAGATCGATTTTCTATAAAGTAGAAAATAATTCCAAATTACAGTGTACATATTTCCCTTCATCACTGCTCTACGTCTAAAGAGCTACACTTAAACATTGTCTGTGTTATGTACATGGTTTGATGTTTTATTACCAGTAGCATGTAGCCGTTTCGGTTACCTTCACTGTAATGTATGTCTTTTAAACGGTCACAGGATGAAATAAGAACTAACCTGTACGTTGAAACCCTTTTAACGGCTCAATGTTAAAATCCTTTGTCCACATAAATTCGTCGTCTAAATCCAATGTAAAATGCTCTAAATTCTTTATGCATTGGAACATGTATTCTTTGAATAGTTGAAGGTGATGTCTGCCTTTTATCGTCCGTTTCATCCAGAAAAATATTCAAAATTAACCAACCATTAGCGGACAAACCGCATACGTATTCGACAGATCTTTTCAAGCTCTATCCGATGAAGTGGTTCTCATTGAGATTAAAAGCCATCTCATGGTAAATTATACAGCTACTGTATTTTCCAAATTTTTCAATGAAGCCGAGTGGCTAGATCAAATCTGAATGGTGATTTGGATGACCCTTGAAGTTCTCTATCAAATGAAGTATGCGTTAAAATATTGCTAAAAAATAGTATAATTTACTTTACGAAAAAAACGCCTAAAAAACAAGCAGAAGCACATTTCTCTAGATTTTCTGATGCCTGTAACTTTGCAACGAAAAATCATGGAGAGCTGTGCGCCGCTTCATTTTTTTCAGAATTTTATGCTCTTTTAGGTGGCTATATTGAAAATATTTTTAGCAAAATTCTCTTGGACTTAGAGCTTCGCTGGAGGGGTTTTCTAGAAAAATTTCTTGAAAATCTTATTTCTGGAATTTTAACGCATACTTCATTAGTAGAGAACTTCAAGGGCTATCCAAATCACTATTCAGATTTGATCTAGCCACTCGACTTCATCGAAAAATTTCAAAAATACAATGGCTCTATAATTTTTTCTAGTACTGTATGCCATCCTACGTCATGCAATTCCGTGCAGTATGTACTCAAACTTTGAAATACGAGAAAAGTCGTCTTTAAAAGTTGTCCTTTTCTATCATTGGATGGTTTTTAATCTAAATGAGAACCACTTCATCGGATAGAGCCTGAAAACATGCGTCGAATGCGTATCTTCTTGTCATGTGTTGACATGATGATTTACAAAAAAGCCTTGTTTTCAGAAAAAACGCTTTTTTTAAAAATTCTGCTGAGAACGTGTTTAACTTTTTGGAACTGATTTGGCCGTAAGGGATTTTGTAGCACTGCGCATATAAACTGTAATCTGACGGTACCAGCTCATGAAAGTGTTGCGCTAAAAAATGTGCAAATGCCCACAAAAGGTCTGTTCTGCTAGGAAATGGCATCTCCACGGATCTAGAAGGCCACGATGCCGTTGTTTTAAAACCTTTTAAACGTGATATTCGTCGAGTTGTACTAGTCCTATCACTCTCGCACTGTTGTAATATGATCGACGTAAACATAGCACGTTTTTGAAAGAACAACTTAAATGCTCCACATGGAATGTTTTTCTCTCGTATTTTCGATTTATATAAGAATTTAAAATGCACTGCTAGATTCTTTCCAGATATGTCTTCTGTTTGCTCGTGGGTAAAAACTGTCACTCTTGTTTACACTATAGATAGCCATTTTGTAGACTAAGATGACATAACGATTGGTTCAACGACACTATTACAATGTTTCGTGTGTAAAGTACAATAATATCGTATATTTCTCTTTGAAAATGACTGTAAGAAGAGTCAAACGTTAGCTTATAATTAAATAAACTTAAATTTAATTATGGCTGCTGTTAGTCTAAAAACTTGGACATTGTGGATCGTGCATTATTCTGTTTTTTTCACTTACTATCGTAATTATTTTCATAGTGAATGCAATAATGAAAAGAAGCACAGGTGCATAATTGCACAACTTCAATTAGTGTAATATATATAAACGAGTAGAAAAACTTGTATCGATAGAGGTCCGAAGTGAATCGTAGATCGATACCACCTTCAAAGGCTTCTATACTATCTACTACATATGATCTATTCACAATATACGACGTCACCTCTATTTTTTAGGGCATTGTAATGGTTCATCCATCACCTAAGTATAAAGTTCTTTTACAACAAACCCAAAGTTTCAAAATTGAAAATAACAATTCTGAAAACAGAATTCATCTTTTAGACTTACGATCAGGAGAACGAGCTAGTGAAACATTTTTCACTAATCTGGACAAGAATCTTATCTCAGCCTTGTGAAATTCCTAAACAAGATTACGCAGGAGAGTAGTGTTGTAACCACACTACGGCAAAGTGCACCGGAGCCGTACCATCGGATATCTTTCCCGTGCCACCGAAGAAAAATATAAAATCGGGTAAAAAATAACTTACACGGCCCTAAACAGATATATGAAAAAAACTACAGCGCCGCCCTACTACCGTCATTTTTCTCGTTATGCCATTACAGGAGAAGCCAGAACTCTATAGGGCACTGACAAACTCAATACTCTTAGGTACCGAACATTCAACTTTTAGTTTTTAGATTTTAGTTTCTAGTATTCAGTATTGACTATTAAACTTTCAGTTTTTAATATTCAGTGTTGAATATTAAACTTTTAGTTTTCACTTTTTACTTTTTACTTTTTAGTATTCAGTTTGTATAAGTAGCTCAAATGCTCTTATTTGTCAATTCATTCGGCAAAAGAAGCTTTCTTCACCAGGCTTACTAACAAATTAATCAGGATTGCCTAGTTTCTTCTTATCCATTTTAGTTTGTTGCTGCTGCTCTTGTTGTTCTTGTCACAGAAAGGACCCTGCCGGTTTTCAAAATTATGTTGAAGCAGAAAGCTATATATCAGGTTTTGTAGAGCTTCTCGCGACGGATCTATATCTGTATTGGGTTTGGGTTAATACCTTCTG
>CAJNOQ010004736.1:0-16831 GCA_905250885.1 Didymodactylos carnosus | reverse complement strand
AGACGGATATGTATCAGTCTTTCTGTAAATTTTGTTCGAACAAAGACAGATGATAGACGTTTACATCAGAGTCACAAATACTAATTTCATTTTACAACTGAAATATATCAAACGTTCATTTTCTCTTACTTTGATTCGTCCATTCATTGGTTCTCTCTTTTATTCGGTTATTTCCTCACCTACCTAGATTTGATCCATCTCTTCATATCTACCGTTAAAAACAGAATGTTTTCCAACAGCAGTCGAAAACAATTACTATTGTGTTTTAAAACAGATGAACAACGGTGCTAAAGATCAATGAGTTAATTTTATCGATGACATTTTTCATAACTCAAGTCATTGCATATATACCGGCGACGTTTTAAAAGAGTTACTGAAGGACCTAATGATAACTTGACATCTCCAGCCGGTAAACAAAGCTTTTTAGTTGAAAAATGCAACAGAAAATTCTTAGCCGTACGTCGGGTACGGGTCGAATATGGATACTAAGTTCACGAGTCGGGTAGGGGCGCAAAAACGTTTTCGAGTCGGAAAGTACTTGTACTTTTACTCGTGTACTTGTACTATGAGTTATTACACTTGCTTTAATTTATTTCGATTAGCTTTTTAGTTTGATTTTACTTTCAATTTTATTCGATTGCGATTATGAGAATTTATTATTGAACTATCTTTTATTATTTCATTAACTACATATTAGGCGCCCTTCTTTTCATCACTCATAATAAGTGTACATTTTAACGTTGCCTGTTTTTGAGAGATTCGCTCCTATACTCAACTGACTGACACCCTATACGTGTTCGAAGTGTGTGCGAACGTCTGTCTATATCGCAACTTGTGGGCAGCACAATTGCCTTCTGTGTACTATTTTGTTCAGTTGCTTTTTCTGCTAAATGTGCAGTGTTGCAAAACTTTACCAACGAGAATTTTGTCAACAGCTTAATTGGTTTTCTTAGTTCCTTACAACAACTTTTCGGTTTATTGGCAAAATTTTTTTTCAAAAAATACTTTAATTAATTAGTAATTAAGAATAAATTTAAAAAAGAACTTTGCCATCAGTTTCAAAAATAAAAAAGAACCTATTTCAAACATGACAGAAAAATGTTGTCTATTTAATACACATATTTTACTTAAAAAGTACTTTGCCAACAAGCTAATTAATTATCCTGGCAAAGTTCTTTTTTTATTAACTAAAAAATTAACAAAAACGAACTTTGCCGATATATTGGCAAACACTGTTGGCAAAGTCCGTCCACCCAGTGTACATCTTATGATCTAGAAAACTACGTACCGTAGAACATTTTTAAACCGGAAAATTGTTCTCCAGATCCTCGACCTTGACTAATGCTCGTTCTTCTGTGGAATAGTGGCCAATATTCGGCGCCATAATCTCCAGAGGTGGAGGTAGAATGTATTCTGGACTTAGAAAATTTTTCAAATGATTTCATGTGGCGTAATAATTATTCAAAAAAGTAAGATGCTCCAAATTCGAAGAATAAGCACTTGTTTTGCTTGATAATTTTTTATTGAACAATTATATTAATTGAGATTGTCGGATATATTTTGAGAAAAAGACTCATAATAAAAGATGACACACTTTTCTCTTTAATCTAAGACGTTCAGAAACAAAATGTAAAAAAATCGTTATGAAATTTCGATTCGGTGGAAGAGTTAGCTGGCGAGACCGATATCCGGATTTATTCCTTCATCCACTTTGATCCATATTTCTAATTATTTCTTTTCTTCTTCGACCTTCTATATCTGTGCGCAAGTAACCGTTGTTTTTTTTCTGTTTATTTTCGTTTTTATAGAAAAACAAAAACAGATGAATCAATGCAGAATGCAAAATAAAGAGAAATATTTGTACATAGCAACGCTTACGTTTTTTAGCCTATTTGCTAAAAAATAATAAGAAAGCAGTAAATATCGAATTAAAAAAAATACAGATAGAGGGATGGACGAGACAGAATAATAACAGCAGCTAACAAAAAGAAAATCTTTCATTTTACGTTTGTCGAATAATTACTACAGCTTAAAAGCAAAAAAAACAATAATTATTCATACGGATATCAAAGAAAATGACAATTTATTTGCATCTATTTTTGTTGTTTTTTCTCTAGTCTACGATTGACGTTCAAAACATCGTTCAACATTAACATTCACTTTTTCACGTTGTTCTAATGGTTTACTTTCAAGACAAAATCTAAACGAGAAAAAAAATATGAAAATGAAATATACAATTCAATAATATTTTGACTCAGTCAAATTTGAATATTTATCGGATAAATATGCTCTGCCGTAACACGATAAAAGAAATCTATCTGCTACCTTCTGTGATGGACAAAACAAGTCGAACAATTAAATTATAATCTTTTCTGATTTTTTTGAAATTAATTTATCGATCTACTTTATACGTTACTAAGACTGATTCTTTCGTGCTATAGCAAGCCATCCGGGCTCGAAACGGTTCAAATTTTTCTTCATATGACCCATGCTTCAGCAACTATTGTTGGTCATCGTCCGTCAACCCACATTTTAGTCTGCTGGACCAACATTTTCCCTCATTCCGTCTAGTTCAACCCGAGATGATCACCCACTTATTTTATTCTTGATCAGAGATGCAGTATTACTAGGGCACAAGAACTGTTAAATCACACTTGTATTTCAATAAGTTTTGGATCTGAGTAGGCATGCACCGGTATTTACCGTTTGCGATTCCGTACATGTTTCAAAAAAATCTTTTGTAGCACAAAACAAGCTTTCAGCAACAACTACATTTTGTAGAGCAAACATTTCTCTATAAAATTAGATATGACAGTACTTTTGTCTTCATTCAGTAGTTAGATAATAAAGAATTATCAAATGTGCTCACGCCCGGTATTGACACCATTACTGGTTAACACCGATTTTAGCTCTTTATCAAGAAGCGATTATGAGAAAAAGAAAAGAAACGAAGAGTTTCGCCATGTCTCATTCTGTAGAAAAATGTTTGCTGTACAAAATAAGTCATAAAAATACTCTACTATACTGTTTTTTATAATCAATCTGCTTGAGAAAAACGATAAAATACCGGTATATGCCTAGATCTGAGTACAACTGTACTGGATGTTCGAATTTAAGAGTCCCATCAGGAACTTTTCATCTTACATCCGGTTTTGATGAAACTTTCCATAAATGTTGATCAGCTAAAGGTGTGATGATGAAATTTTTACCTTACTATCTCTTACCAATCAGAAGTTTTTCGGAGTTCAAGATCAAAAACCCCTTTCACTGTGCGACACTTCTTTTTCATATGCTTCAAATTAGAGATCTCGAGTTGGTTTTATTTCAGACTAGATATCTAGCTACGTGGGCTAATGGGATCAGATCTTTTAATTCAGTCTTTGTTGGTTTTCTAGAGATCTAACCTTTTAAGTTTTCCAGAGGTACTTGATTTACTAAACAACTAAAACCTAATTCAAAAATGGATTCCCATCAGCCCACGTAGAATGTTTGCTATTTCAATGAAAAAAAAACCATCTCTCTACGATGAACCATTATCAAAAAAAAGATGCCGCACACTGGGCGTGTCTGGACAAAAAAGGGTGCTCTAAGCAAAAACGAAAAACAAGTTTTTTGATATATTTTATTAATGTAATACGTGTATTCGATATGAAACACAAACGTATTGTATATGAATCGAAAGTACGCATCGTGCTGCTTCCCCAAGTACTTTCGATTCATATACAATACGTTTGTGTCTCATGTCGAATACACGTATTAGCTTGAAAAAATGTGTTTTCCTATGAGGACCTCCAGAAAACTTTTCAGAAACTATCAGTACAAGGTTAAATCATATAGATTCTGAAAGTAAACACTTCAGGCTATGTCTCCGAGTGCTCATCTCAGAATGGATTTTTTTTTCATTTCTGAGGGGCCCCTTAAAAAAAAGAAAGACAAGGAATGTGTGTACATGAGTTTTACTTGTTAGAACCCAACATGTTAAACAAGTAGAAACAACGGAAATATGATAGTTGTTGTTGTTGTTTCTAAGTACAGGACCGGAAGTGATAAAAATAAATAATCCGATCGTTATCCAACTTATTTTCTAAAGTGAAGTTTTTGTCCAATCACTAAATCTATTATTTATTTATCGCTGGAAAGCGATATCTTTTGATTAAAAGGGCAAATTTTTCAACAAATAGAGATGGTTCGGATGTCTATGAATTTAGAAATATTTATGCGCATTAGTCCAGTCTTTGGTCCGACCTGACTCTGTCCGACATGGATTTCGTTGATCCAGCCCATATTTTGTGAGTCAGGCTGACAGACGGGTAAACTGACACGTTTCGAGCCCTTCAAGCCACTAAGTCTAACAGCAAGCAATAGATGTCAACGTACTTTTTAAATTCTTCAATTTCCCTATCGAATAAATCCATTTCATTAGAAGCGCCATCAACACGAGGCATAAATACATCTTCTAAAGAATAATTCAAGTATAAATACCTTTTACATTAACCATATATTCTCTACACTTACCATCGTTCATATTGTTTTCTTGAAATAATTCTTGTTTAGTCCCCATCGTTCGCCTATATTGCTGTTGTTGCTGTTCTTGATCATATCGTTGAGAATCTAAATATAGTGCTGTAGGATTCTGAATTCCACTTGCAAATGGGTGATATGCAGGATACGACGACGACAATGGTTGTATTGTCGACTGTGATTGTTGCTGATATTTCCATTGTTCTTGTTTATGATTCCATTGGGGAAATGGAGATGGTGGATGATCATTCATCTGAGCATAATTCATTGGAGAATAGAAAGGATAAGATAAAGTGGAAGATGGCTGAGGACTTGTTATTTGTTTATGTGGAAAAGGATTCGGAGAGGCACTTGAATTTGGACGTTGGATACAACGATTGATTAATGATGTGGAAGATGATGATTGAGATGAAATTGGTGTGCCTAAATGCGAGAGATGAAAACTTTTCCTGTGATTCCATCTTTAGACTAACTTTTTAGGATAAAAGAAAACTAAATGTTTTCGATAGTGAAAGAGTGGGTTATGAGTGTGTTGTTCTGTCTTACCCGGAGCTGGTGAAAATGTTTGTTGTTGGGTTTGTGACATTTGCTGTTGGTATAAAGACGTTGGTGTAGGTATTGTAAGTTGAGCTGGGGTCAATTGTGGTTGTGGACGTTGAATTATTTTACTCGAATCGATAGATGACGAATACTGCTGTTGAGGCGATTTATGAATGATTTGTTGTTGAGATTGAATAATATCCTGATGGTCGATAATTGTCCAGTATGGTGGATCTTGTTCAATAAGAGAAGATTCTTCCATCAATGATGGAACAGTTGTTTGAGTAGAAGTAAGAGGAATAGGAACTGGGGCTTGTTGTAACGGGATATGAACAAAATTCGAAGATGGTGATGGTGAGATACTCGAATTTCTTATAACATACTCTGATATATTTACTAAAATAAGAAAGTCATATTCTACAAACAACCAAGATTAATAATAATACGATGCGTTCTATACTAACCAACATAAAAGCTGATAACCTAATACATGCGTCATTTGTCAATCATGGCTCTATGGCAAAAATGACGTTTTTTAGCATCTGTTTCTCAACATCCTGACTCGGCTATTTAAATCTTTCCTATCTGTAAGTATTGATTATTCAAATTTCATACTACGAAAGTTACTTTTTTTGATAATCTGCCAATATCTTACCTTGTGATGTTGGTTGAGATATCTGTTGCTGTTGCGAATGTTGTTCATGCTCATTCCAAGATGAATTATAAATAGATGATATGTCATTATGATTTGTCTCTATATTATTATCTTCCAAATTAGTTTGTGATAGTTGACTTTGATATCTTGTTTGATGTGATGCATGATTTTTCAGCAAATTTTGTAGACGAGGCGGAGGCGGAGCAGTCATATACCTTAAACTATTATAATATGTCGAGTCACTAATTTGAGATGTTGAAGAATGCTGCTGATTCTGTTGATCTTTTTGAGCCTGTTGATAATAATTATTTGATGTATGTAATTTAGACGATGAGCCCGTAGTGGTTGTGGACGAGGATTTTGTTAATACAGACGGTTTCGAACTACAAATTGTTTTATTACCACTTGGATTTAACAGACGTTTACTATTCGTTGTGTTAGAGTTGTTTGAATTTGAATAAATATGTTGAGATTGATAATAAGTGGGTTTTTGAATAATCGCTGATTGAACGGTTGATTCTAAAAAACATTAAAAAAACTGCGTATATCGTGAGAAAAAATATAGGCAACACAAGTTTCTAACGATTTTATTTCGAATAAACCTATGCCAGTTCTGTTTCAAATCTTGCTACTATCCGTTCTTTTGAAGTTCAGATTTTGGTCTTTCGAACAAAAAAAGTTTTTAGTATGTACCGTATCGACTTTCATCCAAAGACTTTTGCATCAGCCATTATAAACCATCTCTAGTGTATCATATTAAGCCTTTTCTAAAAGTTTCACATACTTTGGATGAAAAGCAACGCCGCAGTAAATCTTTTAATTTTACACAGTAATTGGCCCAAAACCTGACTTTTTAAAAAAACTCATTATCCAGAGTTATTCCACGTCCAACAACAAAACAAACATTGCTACAAGATTCACAAGGATCGACTGTCTATATACGATGTGTTTTTGAGATTACTGGTCCAAAGGAAGACCCGGCCCTGACGGAAAAACCGTGTTTCCGAACGAACGATGGTTTTTGAATGTGTCGCTTAGATCTCATTTTGTAGAAGACGCTTTGGACTGTCTATCGATGAAGAAAAATCGATAGGTTGCTATATCTTTCTGCAGAAACCCGAGCTGGTTTTTCAAAAATTCCCTAGAAAACCGGCCTTTGAAATTTTTGTTGAAAATATTTTTGTTTAGAAAAACATGACTAAAGGTCTTGGCTATCGGTTAGTGAAAACCGAAAGTCTCTACCACTTTACTTCCTGAGTTATTCAAAAAACAACCGAGTAGACTGTATTTTGAAATGGATAGTAGTATTCGGCATACCTTGTGTAGTTGTTGAACTGGTTGGTTTATGTTTACTTTGTTTCCTTGATATAGTTATCCAGTTGACTTCTTCTTCCGGAGATAGTTGTGGATGCTCTTCAATCACATATGATGATTGTTGTGATGATACGTCTTGTTGCGATGGTGTTGTTACTGGAGGTGAGAGTCTAGAACGATCTTCAATCAATATATCTGATTGTTGTGGTTCAGACGTGACTGTTGATATTTTCTTTTTCTGTTCTTTTTTCGTCAGTTTATCTGGCCTTACAATGGTAGTAATTATTTCAGACGTTGTTCCATTTACCATTTTAGACTGTTTAAGTGGTTCTTCGGTTTTTGTAGCCGTTGTTTCATTTTGTTGTGGTTTTTTAGTACGTTTCTTTTTGGAAGTTGTTGATGCTTGGTCAGCTTCAGTTCCATCACCTTTTGTACTTATTATCGGCGATTGAACAGTAGTAGTGGAAGAATTTCTTTCGTGCGCCAATGTTTGTAGCGGTTGACTGAAAAAAACAAATAAACATGAGTGAATTTTTCTACTTCAACGCATTCCAGACCTAAAGTTATCCTTTTAGTATGTACTTTGTAAACACATTGCTGAATAATATAGTATACTGACAAAGAAATATGGCTTTCTTGAACATATATTATTTACCTTGTGATTTGTAGATTTGCTTGGGGTTTTGCTATTATTTTAATTTGTTGTTCATCAGTGATAGTTTTGTTTATTTTTAATTTTTCATTTCCTGTATCTTCCACAGTTGTTGTTGCCACTTTTTGTTGTTGTTGTTTTTTCTTTTTTGATTTTTTCTTAGATCCAGAATTAGTGGTCGTACTAGCTGTTGCCGGTGCGTTCGTTGTTGTTGATTGTTCATTTTTGTCCTCAATAAATCGTACCAGTTCTTCGATTTCAGTTTTCTCATTTTTAGGAGCTATCTGAGTTGTAGTAGTGGTCAACACTTGAGTCGAAGCAGTAGCAGAAGAGGGCGCTGTTTTTATATTAGCTGTTGGCACAGAAGCTCGAGTTTGTGTCTGAGAATTTGTTTTTAGTGTGGCTAACGAAGAATTAGCTGAAACAGGAGTATTGTTGTTACTGATTACTTTTTTTGTATCAATTATTCCACAATTTATTGCATGTGTCACTGGTGTCGATGGTGTACCGTGAGAAGTTTTTGGCGCTAACGATGAATTATTCGTCGGAGCTTAAACAAAACAAGAAAATATTTCCATAAATCTAAGAAGAACATAAAACAATCTAAACATTGCGGAAAGTTGAGAAAAGAACAAATTTAAATTTTCAAAAACACAGACTCATTCACCATCATATTCATACGACACTTTTCATAGTTTTTTCTGTGGATAAAATAAACTTTGCTATAGCTCGAGTTTCTATAGAAAATCGAGGAAAAATGCATTTATCCCTCCTTCCGTTTGTATACTATTGGAAACCTAAAATATTTTGCATGAAACTTAGTACATTTTATTTATTACCTTTCTCGACAAGTATTATTATTAAAGAGAGACATCCTCGCAAGTTTTAAGTAATTTCAATGATGAAGAGAATTTCAATATGTACCTGTTGCCATCGTAGTTGTTGGTTTTATAACTGTGCCCGTTTGCTTTACATTAATATTCGTATTTGCGTTTGTTGTATTATTATTTTTAACTTGATTTTGAGACAAAGACGTCGTCACTAACGAAGTACTACTATTCCCTTGCGTTGCTAACATGTCGTTTGTTTGCGCTGCTGTTACGTGCACATTCTTTTTTTCGGTATCTTTCATTTGTGTTTTTTGTTGATGAGTACATACAGGTACCTGCTGTTGCTCATTGATCACAGTATCAGTTATTTTTTTCCCACCGGATAGTACCGTGGTTGCTTGACAACATGGCGTAGTCGAAGTAGTTGACGTTGAATCAGTTTGTGATGCTTGTACTCGACGTTTTGTTAGTCTTATTCGTAACTTTTCTCGAATTTCTGCGTTACGTTGACTCGAACTACCACCAATCGATGCACACACAGTGCCACTACCCGTTAAATGAATGGCTGATGTTCCTCCATTTGGACCAATATGTTCGAGAAATTCACAATAACAAAAGTCACAATGTTTTTGAATATTATTATTTGCGTCATCTATATCTGTGTCTTTTGTTATTGATGTTTTATGTTGTTGAATAAGTGCTGGAATCGTTGGCGGTGTCGATGTACATGGTGAACGTTTTTCTTGATCTTGTTTTTGTGATGCAACTGTCTGACAAGGCAATGGCAACGAGGATGTTGTATGTGACGATGTTAATTGTTCGATGGATTGTGGTGAGCGTAGTGAAGCTAATAAGGAATGAAGAGCCGATTCACTAACTTCAATTGATGAAGCTGCATGACGTAATAGATGATCTAACGTTTCAGTGTAAGAAGAAGGTGAAGATGAGATACTCTCTTTTGATGGATTTGTAGTTGAAGATTGAGATGAAGAACAGGAGATAGAAGGTAAACCAGTCGAACCCGATACTGAAAATATTAAATAGACAATCATATCAGTCTATATTTAATAGTAAATGAATATATATTGACAATATTCGCAGCACATATAGATCTGATACACTTTTCTTTGTTAAATAATTGATCCTTCGGCGAATTTCGAATGTTTCTAACGGACAACAATTCTGACTATTCATATCTGATGAGTTAGCCGAAAAGCTGCTCTACTTCAACAAGAGTGTTTTGGAAGTATTTTTGATAGAAAATAAAATTTGATGTCTTCTATCGTTGAGACATAATAAAAAATTAGGATTTCTTTCTTGTTCCCATGCCCAAAATTCTAGTTCGGAAAACTGAAAATTTTTCACTTTTTGTCGTGTAGTTAAAGCAAGAATCGATCCGGAGCATAATCATAAATACAATTTTGTACTCTGGATGTTTTTCTTTCATGCGCGTATCGAATGGCACGTTACGTTCAGAAGAAAATAAAAAATATTGATCTCAGTGTAGAATCTCTCTCAAATTGTTTTACGACTAGTATAACGGTCAATTGATATGAGAAAAAAATTCTCGCACGTAGATACATTTCACATTGGGATAATATGACTGAAGTGATTTGAGTAGTCGCAACAGTTTTTAGCTAGAAGAAGTGAATATGGAGAGCACATTATTCGATAAAGTTTTTCAAGAACTCAGTCTGACTTAGAAATGATTTCTGAACTAAATCAGATGTTCTCGGATTATCCATAACCTTTCTACGGCGACATACATTCAGTTTACAAAAAGTCCCAAAGGGATTGCTACTTGTTGTTTTTCTGAAATGTTCGACAACTCGATTGCTTGGAGACTTTTTGTAAACTGAATGGAGATCGATGTAGAAAGATCAGGGATAGTTCAAGAATTTAGTTCAGGAATCATTTCTAACTTAGACTGAGTTCTTGAAAAACTTTATCGAATAATGTGCTCTCCATATTCACTTCTTCTGACTAAAAACTTTTGCTACTACTCAAATCACTTTTCGAATTTCTTTCATTTATGTAGAATGAGACAACAAAATCGAAAATACGGATGCTCTCAGCTTTGGTTTCCCACTTTAGAACAAAAACGACATACACTACATTTAGATAAGAAGGATAAAATTCTCAAATCTTTGCCAATTGAAGAACACTATCGCAGTCATATAATATGAAAAATCAATCTCTTGAACAATTGAAAAAGAAGAAAGAGAATCATGTTCATGAAGATACAAACGCGAAAGTAAAAAGAAAGAACAAAGATAGATATATGTGTGCATGTTTAATTCTTTGAGATAGAAAAAACGGAAAAGAGAAAGAGATAAAAGATTCAATAATTTTTTGGCAACGTTGAATATTCGTTTTATTATCTTTCTTCTTTATCTTCATCATCGTATCTCATTTTGAAAAATTATATAAAAGTTAGCGAGGAAATAAAAGAAAAACATGGTATAATTAACCAAAACACACGTATATAGATATACACATTCCACTTAGCTCTTCTAAATGTAAGTACAGAAATAAATTTTTTAATGTGATACAATGGTAAAGAATACTATTTTTTTCCACAAGTTGAACTGTGTATAATCTTGAAAAATCGTGTTTGATAACATATACGTGAATGTTACCAAACGATTTCACAGCCATCAGCTGTTTTTCTGCTAATTTCAGGTAATCTTAATAGCATTGGGAGAAAAGAAATTTTCTTCTGTTAATTAATGTTTATATCAGAGGTATATATGCGACGAGATTTTTTACATTATCATGAAACAAATCTTTTTGAGAATGTTTATCCCTTTTGTTGATTTGTTTTATGAACAATCTCTTCAAACTGTCATGCTTCTTAGTTTATGACCAATATGTTTGATTTTAATGTGTTATATTTAGATACACATTTCAGACATTCAACGTGTGCAGAACAAAAATAATGTTTATTATAAAAACTCATGCTGTCATGCGAATGAATAGAACGTAATGGATGACAAAGTAATTTAGGTTAGAAACTGCGTAATATTTTTTTTTTGTTCATAATTAAATATTATATTAATTGATCATGAACGAACATCTGAACCATTTTTTTAACGTAAAACATCATCGCCGGTGTTTTAAAGTTATTTTTGCTCTTATGCGTAAGTTAACTGTACGTTTCTAATCACAAGGTAAAAAAAACAACGACCGTAACATATTTTTATGACGTTTTGTTTATATCAAAAACGAAAAGAAACTTGTAAAATTCATCAAAAAACGTATCTATGCTTTAGATTGTTGAGAAAGCAGAATATTTAGAAACTCACCAATGAGTGATGTTTGTGAAGACCCCCCATTCATTTGTCCACAACTGATCGCTGATGTAGTCGTTGTCGTTGTATGTTTCGATTGTTTTTTCTTGAATTGAGCATCTTTTTTCCTTATCTGTGTCACCTGACTATCATGTTTATGGGTCTGTGTTTGTTCATCACCACTTGTATTTCCAGTTAATTCACTAATAATAGCTGCTATACAATTTGAATTTTTATTATTTCCTGACGAAGATAATGAATTAATTCCACCCGAAGTTGGCTTTCGTGTCAAATTTATACTTAAACGAGTTGCACTTTGGGTTGTTGTGGCCGTTAGGTTATCTGTAGTTGTTACGCCACCTGAGATTTTCTTTGATGAGCATGTAGAGGATGTAGAGGAGGAAGATGAAGAGCACGAGGAATTTGTTATTGAACCAAATGTACCAGCTAAAACAAGAGAAAAATTATATTTTGTGAGTAAAGAAAACGACCAAAACCGATAAGAACATTAGACGCTTAGGACACAAGTTGTATGAGATATTTACCTTCAAAATAAAAAGGTAATCAATGGTGACACGCTTATAAAAATTTCTCCTTTGCTTTGAACTCAAATTTTCAAATCTACAACTATAAGATATCGCAATGAAGGATATATTAGACTCTTTTAACTAAACTCCAAGACCAATCGTTATTGCTTACCTGTAAATGAGACAGATTGAAATTGTGCTGTTAAATCTGCTAATGAAAAGGGTGTTCGTGGAGGGAGAATGAGTTCGTCTTTTGTTAATAAACCTAAATTTGATAATGTTGTCCCCGATGAAGAATTTGCTCTGCCACATTGGAATCTAGGAGGTTGTTTTATTGACGCAGCTGGTAAAAATTTTAATAAATCACATTTTGCTTTTGCTGTATCACTAGTTGACGCTGTTACTGTTGTTACGGACGTTTTATTTTTTCGTTTTGATTTTTTATTTGATGATGGAAGTTTTGTTAAACTATTAACTATCAGATCAGAGGAAGCAGTTGACAACGTTTTCTCAGATGTAGTTGATTTTTTATCAGTAATATCCGTGAATACAACTGCAGCAGATGGTACAGAAGTAATGGGTAATGTTAAGGCAAATTTTGCTTGTTGAGAGATAGCTAAATGGAAAAGAAAAACTTAAGCGACACGTACTTATTAAAGAGAGTAAAAAGAACCTTCTTCAGTTCCCAAATGGTTGATGACATTTCCATTATTTTCCATAAAGACTAATAAAATAGTCTTTGAAAAATTTTGTTTAAACGAAAGGGCAAAAAATCAAATCGAAAATACTACTGTTACATTTACTGAGTTTTTTAACTTACATTTTGTATCTTGATCTATTTGTTTGTTGCCGTATAATTTGGGTATTTCGTGCATTTCTCCAATCTTCGCGTTTTCTTCATTTTTCTCCTTGTTTTTAATCCATTGCTGAAAGCCTTTGGCTTCATTCAATTCTTGTAACCAGTCTGTACCATCTTTACTTCCATGGTCATTGTCTTCGCATGCTTCTTCCAGTAAATCCTCCCCTTCATCTTCATCTATCTCATCCTCTAGATCTTCGTCGTCCAAACCCTAAAATTGTAGTCCACCGTTATACGTTAAGCTAGTGACAAGTGAATTTGCTCCTAAAAAAATTGAACTAACCTCTTCATCAGCTTCTTCACCTTGATCTAAATCTTCCAAATCATCAATTGTATAACTTCGAGTATCATCCGTTGAATTATCATCCCTTACGTCATTCAAATTACGTTTGTCTAATATAATCGAAGATGGTCTAAAACAAGTAAAAGGCTCAAGTTTCTTCCCATATCATAAATACGTTAACTTGGAATATTCCTCTCTCCAACGATTTCTCTAGTAGACAGGCTGGATAGTTTTTCAGTTTGATACGCCAGAATTCACAATTGATTTGGGAAGAAAATAGTATTTCAGACAGGAGCGTCCTTGTAACATTTATCTACTCTCTAGTAAATGAAACCTAGATAAATCACTGCCACTTTTCTACGATGGTCAAAATTTTGAACCCTAATTTGTTTAAATAACACTTTACAAATAGATATCTTAGAACAGAATAATTCTAAAGATCAGAAAGTAAGAATATCTTCAGTTTTGTAAGCAAAAATAAAATAAGGCTGCTCTATCCATTTAAAAAGAACGGTGATAAATAGTGTTATAATAATGCTAGAGAAAATAACGGTGAAGACTCGCGGTGTTCGCCATTATGTACTCGAGATCACATCATCTTATACAAAAATGAAGTTTAAAGCATCTTTCGATGGTGTATGTCATGAATTTTTCAAAGACAGCATTATTTATTCATGAAGATAAAATGGACTTTCCATTTTTATATATAAATTAAAACCACTAGACTTTTTAGTGAAAATAAGCGATGTTTGCCATTAATGCATGGAACATTTTAGTTAAAATTTTGTGTAGTCCCCGGAAAAAATGCAACAGGTTGACAGAAAATTTGTGGAAAACTTTGTAAACTTACAATTATAATAGAAGGTGATTTAGTGAGGGCTTGGTCACACAATGGCAAGAGCCACAAATCTCCTAAACGTTATTCAAAAACATTCACTACCATTCTATTTTAAAAAATGGATAGTGATCTCAAACAAATAGTATTCTCATATTTACCCATTTTTCTCCACCTCCACTTGTTTCGTCTGTTCATTTATAGTCTTCTCCTTATTTGGATCCGTATTTTGTCTTTTGCGTTTTGTTCCACTACTAACTGTCAACGGTGCTACTAATCCTTTCGATATCTGTTGTTTTTCTTTTCCTTTAGTACACGTATTACCATTTATCATCGTTGTGCCTGCTTGATGATGTTGTTTTTTCTTTTGTTGTACTTTCTGAATCATTTCTTCTTTTCGTTTCATATTTATTTTCGTTTCACATTCTTTATATAAACACGCTATTTCAGACATTTCTTCATCAAATGCCAAAAAGCGATTTAACAATAAAGTATATTCGGCTGGCGGATATTCATCGTGTTCATTTGGTTGTAATAGATCGATAATAGTTGACATTGAATGTTGAATTTTACGATCCATATAAATGAGTTTTTCATATAAATGTTTGTTGTACAATATCCATGTTAAATAAAACTCTTTCAGATAATGCTCTTCCTAGACAAAAAACAAGCAAACACTTAGGAAAGTAATTTCTATGAGTCAATCATCAACGATTTTTATAGAACTCTACAATAATTTCGAAGAAAATTGAAGAGTTTTATGTTTATATAGCGGGAAACTATGAAATTTTGCCTCTTTATTACTAGATTTGCTTTTTTCTTTAATTTCATGTACGGACAGTTGTTGGACGTTAAAAACGGACGTAACCCGACAGCACAGCTTTTCATGGCTTTATTCAACATCACTTTTCTTTCATTCAATATGCAGGTGAACAAAAAAGTGTGACCATGTAAAAGAAACATACGGTATCTTTTAAGTCTCTTGTAATGTCCAACAAGAGGAAATGAATTATTGAATATGTCTTTATTTTGTGAGACCCTTTACATATTATTTCGAAAGAATAGAAGAATTAAAGTTTCTACTGAGGTAAGAGATCATATGGGAACTTATAGCAGCTTTTGATACTATCAATCCCTTGGCGGATAGACGCCCATACAAATGATAGGAAGCGTAGTAATCTTGTATCATTTTCAAGACGTATCACATTACTTTTCTTAGTATTAGTTACGGCCTATTCTGGGAAAATTTTCACAGTGAAATATTTTTCTACGATAAACGTTCTCGAATTTTTTAGGTAAATCAAATACGACGTACTAGATCGGCAACAATTGCTGAAACATTTTCAGCTGCTTGGATGAATGTTGAGTATTCCTCTAGTAAAAATGATATAAATAACTGAACGTCATGAGATGTTTTTGAACATGTTTGAAATCGTTTTAAAACTTGATTACGAATTTCATCTACATATTCTAATACAATCGATTCTAATTTAGAAAATAATGAAGATGGATTATACAATGTTAAACGCATTACATATTCACGAGCTTTGAATAATTCATTTTGAGAATGAGTTTCTAAAACACAAAAAACACATAACAACGAACAATATTACAGACATCATTCGAAAATTGTAAGGTTTTTTTATAAAAGAACCTACCTACTATCACCTAACGTTTCTAATAAACTAAAGCCAATCTTTACTTTCGTGAATAAGAAAGTGATCTATCCTCAATGAGCGTTTCAATTTAATTGAAACGCTCATTGAGAACTTGTAATACAAGTTATATTTACCAGCGAATTCTGCTCCTGTCTCTCTATAAATACATTTAACAAGATGTGCAACGTAATGCCATAACTGTTGAATTCCATTTGAAATTTGTTCAACATCATTTTCATTCTCAAGAGAAGAAGAAGATGTGACTGTTCCATCTTGTGGAAATTGTAACTGTTGTTGACTACATGATGCGCACCAACATGTCTGTTGAGTGGATTTATTCCTATTTGAATTCGTTGGAATCATGGATAGACTAACTGAATTGTCACCGAAATCATCATCATCCGTTCGACTAATAATCGTCGGATGTAGTTCATCTCGATTGTCATGCTCATCTGTATTCATTATCATCGGATCCGTCACCTATAGTAAAAAAGAAAAGACGGAGAGAAATTAGAATTATTCTAAATCGATTACTACTAAACATCTTCAGGGAACTACAAAACTTCTGTTGGGCTCTAAGAGAAATTCTATGAAAATAGACGCTTCAAAAACATAAATTAAGACCTTTGTGTAAATTAATAGCAGTTCAAACATCAAGAACGGACTGCTGATATAGATAGCTGTGAATAGTTATAGTGATTGAGAAACAGGCTCTTTCGAAAGTAATCGAAGAGTAAAACTGTCAACTGTGTTTTGTATTCAGTTACATACTTTCATTTTATTATTTTCTTCCTCATTTAACATTTTCTGTTCACATTCTGGACATGTCCATAAAGGAAGCTAAAAAAGACAAAAATTACCATACTA
>CAJNOQ010004735.1:0-16834 GCA_905250885.1 Didymodactylos carnosus | reverse complement strand
TTGCGTTGCGGGCTCATTACTAATACATATATTAGGACCAGATAATCTTAAATTGTTTCCGATACAAAATACAGTTACTCTTTCTTCTAGTGCAAATAAGACTCTCCCCTTTCTCACGCTTCCTTTTCTGCCTATACATATATAACAGACAGAAGAGAAGAATATGACTGCTTCATCTTATATCTAGAAGGTTTATCCTGTAGCACGTACAAACTATGCTATCGATCAAAATAGTATTTTGGAATTCCTGCTGGTCAATGAACCGCACTGACATTCTATCGTCTTTGAATTCTTTGTTATTTTACTTGGTGTAATTCTAGCTTTCTCTCATTAGAAGTAATACTCGAAACAGGCACTCTTTATGTGATTTAATTTACTTTGTCAGAATATTGGGTAAGCTCGTACTGGATATTATCTTTCTTAACCATAAGCTGAATGAAGATTTTGACGAAAAAACAAAAGTTGTTCATTTGTTAAATGACAGTTTAATAAACAGATGGAATTTTGTTCAGCTTGGGGAATGTTTCAAAATATATTCTGGTCGGTCGGTCTCTCTTCGTCTATTCCCCAATTATTCCTCTGTTATAGAACATTTCGTTGTATACTAGTTTTGCTATATATAGTTTATATATGTGACAGTAGAAATTGGAATTGAATTCCAATTTCCACTAGTGGAATTTCCCTGAATTCTAATTTCCACTGACACATATACATCGAACTTGATTTTCTTTTCTAATTGTTTTTTATACTATGCATGTTACACACTGAGTGTGTAACATGCATAGTAAATAAATAATAATGTAAAACTGTGCACACGCTTTATTCATTAATTACTGCTATATTATAGTTTCGGTGTTTATTATCTCTATAAACTAACAAACGAAAATGAATCATGATACACAAAATGGGAAAAATGGTATTGTAACGTTAGATCACAAGGAATATTTAGGTCAATCGTAAGTTATCGAACTTTTTATTTGAAATAAATTTTAAAGCATTCCAAGCGCATCATTATGAGAGAGCTGAAAAACCTATTCCACTTGCGCCAGACGAATGGAGTTGAAACCGTGGAAAATCAATAATGAGCCGTACTTGGGAAAAGTTTTGTGTTTACACATTCTGTGGTCTGGGAGATAACTTACGAGGGAGCATCCTCCAATGATAAATTGCTTTTAGCGCGAAATCTGGTGGGTTATATGCTATCAACCATGCTGCCATGGGTTTCCCCATAGTCCTTCGAAGACCCGGTTTTCGGAAAATCAATTTTTTAGAAATTCTAAACGATAACCAAAACCTTTCTTAATAAGGCATAATTGTAGACCGCACATTTCTGATGCCACATCCCCCAGCTCGACTCAGCCTTTCTTTGCAAAGGTATAGAATTTACAAGAAAAGCCCTAAATTAATTTTTTCCTTCTTATTTCTGTAGCTTCGAGCTGACAATGAACATTTAAGGCTTTCTTGTAAAGTCTATCACTTTGCAAAGGAAGGTCGTGTAGAGCTAGGAAATGTCGCATTTTAATCAGAAATATACCTCATTAAGAAAGGTTTTTGTCATTTTTTAGAGTTTCTGATAGATTGGTTTTTAAGAAAACCGGGTATTCGAAGGATATGGGAAACCCCCATGACCATATTCGGAATTAGCATAGTCGATAACCTATAACCCACCAGATTTTGATCAAAAAACGATTTATCAGTTGAGGATGTTCCCTTATTAGTTAGATCTTAGCGCCGAAGGCATTTTAACCCATAACGCATAGAACTTAACGCCACTATACTTTGTAAATTGTTTTATAAACAGAAGCTATTATAAAACCAGTATTCTGGTATAGACATTAATAAATCACCGTTACATATACTTTTATCCATCTGTTTGGCACTAGTGGAATCGATGTTTTCAGTTTTCTCAGAATGTCATGTGCTTTTAGAACTGAGATCGAGCCAAAGAAAGCAAGCAGATTACCGTGGAAAAATAAAACTTACGATGTAAATGTAATTGAAGAAAAGAAAAAAACAGAATCAGTTAGTTTTAAAGAACTTGTAAGTTTAGATTAAAAAACTGAACTTACAATAATAAAGAATTTCTTATTTATTTTGACCTTAAGTTTCGTTTTGCTAAAAAAACCGATGTGTTTTATATGATATTGGCGACTTGTGCTGCTATTTGTCATGGAGCCGCATTACCCTTGTTATTACTTATTTTTGGAAATCTTGTTGATACATTTACAGATCGTTCATTCAATTTATGTACACTTAATTTGACGGCACTTTCATTAACTTATTGTCCATCAGGAATAATACTGACCTCAACTAATTTTTTATCACTTTACAAGTAAAGTAAATTTATTATCATAGTATATAATATTCTACATTGATTAGTGAGAAATCTTATCTATATCTGTAGTTTAGACTATGCAATTTTACTGGTTCCAATTTTACTGTACCAACATTCGATCTTACTGGTAAAGTTCGACAACAGGCATTAATTTTAGTGGGTAAGTTAGTCAACGTTTTCTTCCATTTAGAATTTATAGTAGCTAATTTTATTTGTTTCTATTTAGGAATCGGTTGTGGAGCAATCATATTTGCTTATATTCAAATAGCATTCTGGTGTGTTTCAGCAGAACGACAAACACGTGCAATAAGAGAAGCAGCTTTTCGTGCAATTATGAATAAAGAAATACTTTATTTTGACACTCATAAAACAGGTAATTAGTACAAATTAAATGGAATCTAACCTTAGTAAAAACTTCTTATAACCAAGATTTTGATGATAATGATCATTTTATTTTAAGTCTTTGATGCATATAAATGAGAACATTTTCATACCTGGAATAACTTTAAATTTCTTTACTGGATAGAACTAATCAAGAATGAGCTTATCCTTGTATATAATGATCTTATGTTGAACGATTGTAGTTATCATACATAAAAAGAAAATGTAAAGGACATTTTTGACTCAAAATCCTGAATATAAGAAGCTTTTTTAATTTCAAAGATGTTTAATGTTTTCATCAATTAATTTTTAGGAGAACTGAATACAAGACTGACAGAGTAAGTAACTATTTTAAGTCTATTTCTGTAAGTTTAAACAGACTGCAATCCTTTTTCGATATTTACGAAGACAGCAACGCGATAAATATTTCCCTATCAACTAAAAACTCTATGCTCTTCCACTCAATTTATTGTCTAACGTTTAATCGATACAAATTCTCATAAAAAAGTGGAAACAGTGCATCTTCAGTGTACTTTCTAAAATAACACGAGTAAAACCCCATAAAAGGAATTGAGACACTTTTCTCCAGAAGAAAAAGTGACTGAACCCATAAGCCCGAACCATTCATGACATGGGGAATTTTCTTCGTCTGATGGAATTCCTTCTGAAGATTCTGTCGTCCAAAACGTTGAGTGACAAATCTTCATGAGTTTCCCACGAGGTCTTTTAAACTTTTTAAAAAACATTTTTTGAAGCAGCTTTTTCATTAAACTATTTGAACAACAGAACCTTCTACAGGGTTCGATCATATGGACAGAATCCCAAGAAAGTTCTGTCACGAAACGTTATGACTTACAGAACCCAATGGCAGAACTTCTTATGAATTCAGTCTTACTCCAGGTTTTTAATAGATGGGCTACTTTAAACCCACTTTCTGGTAATGAAAAGGCTTCGAAAATCTGCCATCAAATCAGTGCTTCTTATATACTATGTGTCTCGAGGAAACGAAAACATAACTGTGCCTTAAGTAGTTTCAACAGGTATCACGGCAAAAATCTACTGGCTCCTATCAAAACGGAAATGTGCCCCAGGGCATCCGGACTCTTGGAAAAGTACTGTAAAAGTTTTTATTCTTTCACAACTGCTGCGTGGTTTTTAGCCGGAAAGTTGACTAGGGTCTGCAGTTTTATTCCGTCTGTTTTTAAGACCGAATATCTCGCACTCAGTAGAAAATAGTTAATCACGTTGAAATTTAACCTGTTTTCTAGCAGAATGAGTTCTTTTTTTTAACATAGGCTTTCAGTCATTTGTGTATTTTTTAGAGATATCAATAAAATCCATGACGGCATTGGTGACAAAATAGGTTCGGCCTGTCAATTTTTCTCGGCATTCGTGACTGGTCTTATTTTGGGTACGTAGCACTGTTCAGTGTTAAATCTAATCTTTCCAATTCTGAACTTTGACTCTTAAAAACTTCAGGCTTTATAAAGGGTTGGAAACTCACTTTAGTGGTCTTGTCGGTGTCACCACTACTGTTTTTCGCAGCACTAATATTTTCCAAAGTAAGTATTGGTGTGTTTTTAAGTTCACTGATTATGATAAAAGTTTAGCGCTTTTACGATCCTGTGTACATTAAAGATCGGAAAGTTTAATCATGAAACCATCACGCTAGACTACAAATTGCCCGAAGCGAAGCTTGTCTATACTTACTCCTATTAGTATGGAGATTAATATTTCTTTCTTTAGCTAACATCTAGTATGACTGCACATGAATTAAAAGCCTATGGAAAAGCGGGTGCAGTGGCTGAAGAAGTGTTTAGTTCTATTCGAACTGTTTTCAGTTATAACGGTGTTGAACATGAACAAACTAGGTTTGATAGATATCTTGACATTTTGAATAAAGACTATGGACACAGTAATATTTATTTTTTACTTTCAGGTATGAACGACATTTAGATGCAGCGCGAGATTTTGGTATAAAAAAAGGAGCTTTCAATGGTGTAACCTTGGGATTCGTGTGGTTTGTCATATTCTGTGCGTACGCATTAGGTATGTCTATAGTTATCTATAGTTTACTAAATATTAAAATATAATGAGACGGCAATATTGAAGGTTTTTGGTATGGAGCAAAATTAGTTCGAGATGAAGGTTTTAATATTGGTTCTGTATTAATAGTAAGTGTATGGCAAGTTCAATACTTTTTGTTAAGGGAAATATCATCACTATATGTTGAAGATGATTTGAACAAGTACTACTCAGTGGTCAATAAAATTGATCATACATCCCGCATATTAACTTATGATTGCAGTTAACTGCAAAGCTAAGTTCACATGTCAGAATTCCTAGTCGTACAAAATTTATTTTGTGTTCTTCGATAGTTATAGTTTAGAATACTATAATGGAATATATTCCGCTTGTATTCTGGCAGAATAAAACTCATACCAACTTATGATTGATATTTCTCCGAAATGAAATCACCTGTAAAGTTCGGAGTTTTCTCCAAAATGTTGCAAAATTATTGTAGTTTATCTGTCTAAAATAGAAAGTGTGCGTGTCATATCGTCATTGTCCTCGGTCAGAAACAGTGAGACAGGTGACTTTCGCTGTGTAACAAAGTTGATCATACCGTTGGATTTTTTTCATTTTTCACACAGCAGACTTTAGTCTTAATTTGATAAAATGAGCGGATTTTGTGCAGTTTTTTTCACTCTTTCGACTCATACGTACTGCAGAATTTAAAACGAAAGAGGAAACGATATACAAAACAATCATTTTTTTTCTAGTTTTTCGATAGGTTTTTGTAATACTTTGGATAAAAATCCGTATTTTCATGAAGAAATGTTTTCAAGGTTTAAAAACGTAAGCAGTGTGGAGAATCGAATGAGCACGATTTGGAAAACAAAAATATCTTTTCTCATGAAAATACGAATTTTTATCCAAAGTATTACAAAAACCTATCGAAAAAATAGAAAAAAAATGATTGTTTTGTATGTCGTTTCCTCTTTCGTTTTAAATTCTGCAGTACATATGAGTCGAAAGAGTGAGAAAAACTGCACAAAATACACATTGTGTCAAATTAAGACTAAAGTCTGCTGTGTGAAAAATGAAAAAAATCCAACTGTATGATCAACTTTGTTAAACAGCGAAAGTCACCTGTCTCACTGTTTCTGACCTAGCACAATGACGATACGACACGCACACTTTTCATTTTAGACAAATAAACTACAATAATTATGCAACATTTTAGAGAAAACTCCAAACTTTACAGGTGATTTCATTTCGGAGAAATATCAATCATAAGTTGGTATGAGCTTTATTCTGCCAGAATACAAGCGGATATCAATTTTGTACGACTAGAAATTCTGATATGTGAAATTAGCTTTGTAGTTAACTGCAATCATAAGTTAATACGTGGGATGTATGATCAATTTTGTTGATCGTTAACTGTTCAAACAGACATTTCTTTTTGAATCTTTTATATATCAAGTTATATATTAATATATTTAGGTATTTTTTGCAATACTTATCGCCGTATTTAGTCTTGGTCAAGGTGCACCACACCTTCAGTCCCTAGCGCAAGCAAGAGGTGCAGCTTATTATGTTTGGGATTTAATTGACTCGGTAAGTTCGTTGTATGATTTGTTTTAAAACATAAAAACATTGAAAATGAAATGTTAATACGTACAGGAGAATCTCGCCAAACGATTCATCGCTTTTGCTCTCTAAACACAATTTATCATTAGCAATCTTTTAATCCGATATCCTATTAATTTTCATTTTGAATAAATCTACAAAGACCGCTAGAATACCATGAAGAAGTTTTTAGATTGGACATGTGGGTTAGATTTTTGAATTATCGAAAATTACTTGTAATAAAATATGTCTCCAATGAAAAACAATAAATCACTTTGCGAGATTTCCTTATCAGAAAAGCTGCTTACTTTTATGCAGGAACATTAACTTTGATATCTACGAACGGAGTCCAGCAAAAATTCTTAGGTCATCTGATGGATTGAAACTCCCAAAATTCTTGTAGTTTGAACGTGTGAACGAAAAATATACATCGTTTACATAAAATTTGGCATTTTTAAACAGAAAAAAAGCGTTACTTTCATCGTATGTCTTTTGAGAACATTCATCTGGTTTAGGTAACAGTTTAAATTGGCTCACCTAAACGGAAGCGAAACGTGCGAGACTCTTCATACAAATATTTATAGAAAACTTATTTCATTTCTCATTTTTCCTATTTCGTACTTTAGCCATCGAAAATCATAAGTAATTCTGTTAGTGGTCTTAAAACTCCAGATCTAGTCGGGATTATCGAGTTTTCAGAAGTTAATTTTGTTTATCCTACAAGACCAAATACTTCCATTTTAAATGGTTTATCATTTGATGCAAAAAGTGGACAAACAGTTGCACTAGTTGGAAGTTCTGGTTGTGGAAAAAGCACTTGCATTCAATTATTACAACGATTTTATGATCCAATTTCGGGTTCTGTTTCAATTGATGGTCATTCTGTTAGTGAATATAATCTTCATTGGCTAAGGCAGCACATTGGAGTTGTCAGTCAAGAACCAATTTTATTTGCTGCAACGATTAAAGAAAATATTAAATATGGAAAAGATAATGTAACGGATAGTGATATTGAAGATGCGGCAAAAAAAGCAAACGCACACGATTTTATCATGACATTACCAGATGTAAGCATATACATAGTACTAGAAAAAATTGTAGAGCCACTGTATTTTTGAAATTTTTCAATGAATTCAAGCGGCTAGGCCAAATCTGAATAGTAATTTGAATAGCCCTTGAAGTTCTCTATCAAATGTAGTATATGTCGAAATTCTAGACAAAAAGGTTTTGACAAAAGTTTTCTAGAAAACCCTTCTAGTAATGCTCTAAGCCCTATTAAATTTTGCTAAAAATATTTTCAATATAGTCATCTAAAAGAGCATAAAATTCTGAAAAAAATGAACCGTCGCACAACTCTCCTCTGGAGGGGATTTCCTAGAAAACTTCCTTCAAAACCTTTTTTTGTGTAATTTTGACGCATATTACATTTGACAGAGAACTTCAAGGGCTATTCAAATCACTATTCAGATTTGACCTAGCCACTCGGATTCTTCGAAAAATTTCAAAAATACAGTGGTTCTACAATTTTTTCCAGCATTGTATTATATCTTTGTGGTAAAAGTGTCATCCTCATTTTTTCTTTTGTCAAGCGATATGAAACAATGGTTGGAGAAAGAGGTGCTCAATTATCTGGTGGACAGAAACAAAGAATTGCGATAGCACGAGCATTAATAAGAAATCCAAAAATTCTATTACTCGATGAAGCAACAAGCGCTTTGGATAACGAAAGTGAAAAAATTGTTCAAGATGCTTTAGATAAAGCATCGAAAGGTAGATACATTTAAGTGTTTTTAAAATATTATATTTTACATTTTTATTTATCTTATTTTTAAATTAGGACGAACTACCCTTGTAATTGCACATCGTTTATCGACCATTCGTAATGCAAATAAAATTGTTGTGATTCACGAAGGTACCACTGTTGAAGAAGGTGATCATGAAACATTGATGAATAAACGTGGAAATTATTATGCGCTTGTTCAAGCACAAAATTTACAAATAGCTGAAGAAAATGAGGAAGACGAAGATGAAGATATTTATCCTGATGAAAGTAAAATTAATTGATTAGGTAGAATTAATTTGATAAAAGTTGATTGCTTTTTTCTCACAGTAAATGTTCGTCAACAACGACGTTCAACGGTGGCAAGTTTAAGTCCGTCAATGTTGGCAACTATACATGAAGCAAAAATAGCTGATAATGATGGTGAAAAGGTACAAAAAGATGTCTATAAAAATATATGACCATTCAATATTATATTTTACAGAATGTGAAAAAGCCTTCACCATCTTGGACTATGTTAAAAATGAATAGTCCGGAATGGTTGTATATTGTGTTCGGATGTATAGCTTGTATTTGTAATGGAGGTATTCAACCGGCTTATGGTAGGCATATTATAAATCTTTTTTAAATGCAACAAATATATTGTCAGCTTTATTTAGGTGTTATTCTCAGTAAACTAATAGCGGTACGTTTAGACTGTTTTGATATTATTCACATGTTAAATTGTTTATTATATTTACTGATCAGGTATTTCAAGAGTGTGATCGAGACGTACAAGAACACAATGTTCTTGTTTATATTCTATTATTTATTGGATTTGGTGTTCTTATGTTAATAAGCATGTTTTTACAAAGTTATTTATTTGCATGCAGTGGAGAAAAATTAACGAAACGTTTACGAGCAAAAGTATTTCGAGTTATGTTGAGACAAGATATGGCTTATTTTGACGATCCCAAAAATAATACGGGTGCATTATGTACACGTTTAGCCGTAGAAGCATCAGCTGTTCAAGGTGCAACGGGTATTCGAATTGGCATTATGCTTCAAAATTTTGCTAGTCTTGGTGTAGGTATTATACTTGGTTTCGTTTATGGTTGGGCGCTAACACTAATGCTTCTCGGATTTATTCCACTCATCGTTATTGGTGGATTTTTACAATCAAAACTAGTTAGTGGATTTGCAAGCAAAGACAAAAGAGCTCTGGAAGATGCTGGAAAGGTATTGACCTAAAACTATCATTTATTTTTAAATCTTGCTTTTTCTCATGTAGGTGGCTGTAGAAGCGATTCAAAATATTCGTACGGTAGCACAATTAACAAAAGAAGAGCGTTTTGGTAATGAATATGCCCATTTAGTAGAAATTCCATACAGGTAAATAGAACTTATTACCACAGAAATTTTCCCATACTTATAATCATTATTTTAATGTTTCTAGATCATCATTGAAACGAGCATATGTATTTGCTCTTTTTTTTGCATTGACCAATTCTATTATGTACTTCGCCTTAGCAGCGTTATTCTCGCTCGGTGCATATTTGGTCGATCAAAACCAAATACAATTCGAAAATGTTCTGCTGTAAGAAAATGAGCTCAACTTTCTTTGTAGAGTCGTTATGAATTACTCATATGATATCGTATATCGCCATAACGATATACGATATCGTAAAATCGTCTCCTTAAAATCGTATATATCTTTAAATGATATGAATGCAGTATAATTGCTGTGGCTTTTATCAGCCAATACGATGTCTCGATTCGAATTTGTATGAAAAAGCATAATTTATGACTAGAAATTGAGATCAGAAGTATAGTATCTAAAACATATTTTGTTGATTGTGTCTGCTTTTAGTGTTTTCAACTGTGTCGTCTTTGGTGCACAATCTGTTGGTCAAACAGCATCACTGTGAGTATTATATACTAAAACTGTTGAGATAATACACTCTTTTTCTTCTTTAGAGTACCAGATTATAGTAAAGCAACCGAATCAGCTTCAAATATTCTTGATTTATTTGCAAGAAAACCGAATATTGATAACGGTTCAACAGATGGAGAACAAATAGTAACTACTTATTTTATATCCATAAACTCTTTTGGATAAACGTATATTTATTTTTAACTAGGCCAACTTTAATGGTGGAATTGAATTTGATGGTGTGTATTTTGTGTATCCAAATAGACCTGAGGCAATCGTTCTAAGAAATTTGAAACTAAAAATTATGCCAGGTAGGTTAGATTTCTACTTGAGTTCTAAGAGTTGTTAAATAATTCGTCCATTGTTTTGTCTAACAGGTCAAAAAATTGCGTTAGTAGGTATGAAATGTTGTGAAAATTTCTTTTTATCTTTTTACTATTTATTGTATTTTATCAAAAATATAGGCGGTAGTGGATGCGGAAAATCGACCACGGTACAGTTGCTGGAACGCTTTTATGATGTTGTTGCAGGTCGATTGGTGAGTGAAAAAGACTATATTTACCTCTCACACTCATAGAACATTTTTCTATATTTTTTGAAGTTACTAGATTCGAAAGATGTTCGAAGCCTTAATTTACAATGGTACCGTTCTCAAATTGGTATTGTATCGCAAGAACCTATTTTATTCGATGTGTCTATTAAAGAAAATATCGCTTATGGTGATAATTCAAGAGAAGTACCAATGAGTGAAATTATAGAAGCATCAAAAAACGCTAATATTCATAGTTTTATTGAAAAATTACCTATGGTACGCAAATCGAATTGTTACATTCCAGTGCTCTTGATTAGTAGTAGATATTAGTAAGATATTTCTCTTTCTGTTTAGGGTTACGATACGAATTGTGGAAGTAAAGGAACACAATTGTCAGGTGGACAGAAACAAAGAATTGCGATAGCACGAGCATTAGTAAGAAATCCAAAAATTCTGTTACTTGATGAGGCAACAAGCGCCTTGGATCAAGAAAGTGAAAACGTTGTACAGGAAGCTTTAGATCGAGCACAACAAAATCGTACATCAATTACAATTGCTCATAGACTTTCAACAATTCAAAATGCAGATTTAATTTGTGTAATACGACATGGACGGGTTGTTGAGAGCGGACGACATTCTGAATTATTGGCAAAACAAGGCTATTACTTTAAACTAGCTCAAAAAAAGCTAAAGTGATACAAGTAAAACTGCTGAATAATATTTTTATTTAGTTTGTTATTCTTTTATTTTTTAAAACTCATACGTGTTGTGCACATGCTTGCTTCTGTTTCTGAAAACTAGAAAGCGAAAATTCAATCGACTCTCAGCTTCGAGTCAGAAGTGCGAACTCCGGACAGAATGGTAGGGCGGTTGGTAATTTTAGTTTATTTTCTCTTACTCGATGAACCACTGCTTTCTGAATAAACTCGATCATTCTCATTTCTTTTTATCAATTATAGTATTTTGATTGATAAGAATTTACTACTCTCGAGATATCTTTCTAGCAGTAAAACCATTATCTTAGACTCTACCTTCTGTGCAAGACTTCTAGCAGACAAACCAGATGTCGCTCTTAGATAACTTTCCGTTCAGTAGAATGTAATACTAAAAATTGGTTTCAATAGAGGGCGCTACTTACGTTGAGTCTTATTTTCCAGAAGAAACTCATTTTAACAGGAAGTCATACTATAGAAATCAATGGAATGAGATAATCAGTGAAGTAAATAGTCGACAAACAGATAGTCGACAGTTATCACCAAAAAAGAGCAAATCCTCTTCTTTCGATTATACTCAGCGTCTTCTTGGATTAAATTCATTAACACTAGATGTATAAAGCTCTCTTTAAGCTCGCAATACATAATAAACAGCCCCGTCATTACTGGATAGGTGCAACTATGTTTATTACATATACGTGTTATATCAGCACAGTATACTGATATAGACACTTGTGTGTAATATGAAGAGAGTTGTACGAGGTTTATGAAGAGTTGAACTTGTTCGTGTGCTGATTGTCAATTAAGGTTCTAATTTAATTTTTCTTTTAATTTTAATGGACAAAAGTCCGTTCAAAAACAACAGTATTCATCTTTTCTATCGGAAACGGTGAAAATACACTTTTTTTTATCCGGTTTTTACATATATGATAGAGCTCACGGTTCTGAACAATTGTACCGTTTAGCATGGTATCAAAATCGGTTTCTAAAAGACAGCGGAAGCTGTTTTCTGTCTATTCCATGTCATCTGCACGGACTGTCTAGAATTATCCTATGCAAAATAACTGAATGTCCAGAATTATTCCAAACAAGAAAAATGTTCTTTTATTTTCGCAAATTCTAATTAATTAATCAGGGATATGTTTAAAGGACCAGCAATTTACAAGGTGGATAAAGCTCAAAATTCTCTACAAGATGGTATAGTTTTTAATTAGAAAGGAAAACTTTGCCGTCGAAAAAACTCTGTTTTACTTTCTGTCAGTCAGTTTTGCTGGATTGTCCGAAATTACCCCATCCAGACACACTGACTGTCGATAATTACCCCAATTATGGACATTAGATACGAGCTCTCTGGAAATTAGTGAGTACTAATTAATCTTATTGAACTTTAACATAATTTTTGCATTAATAGATAGAGAAGTGTCCGGTCTATCCACCTTCGAAATGCCGATGTTTCCCAAGTAAAAATGCTTCCAGTACGCTCAAAATACTGTAAAAATTAGAGAGGCTGCCCAAAATTACCTCAACTTACTCTATGTTTTGTTTGAATACATTTGGTTTTTTTATTTGATTTTCGCACGAACGAAGGAGAATTAAGTGACCTAGCAATAAGTACTCACCGTACCGCTGTTTAGCCAAATGGCGAGGACTAACAAATTAATATTAGACAGTATAATCATGATTTTACACTAAGAGATTTTTCAAAATTCAAGAAGTTCACCATTTTCTGAATATCACATGGGCTGAATTTCAAGAAGTTTAGAGTTTCCGAACTTCAAGAATTTCAGAAATTTTAACAGATTTTGACGTTACCAACGCATAGATATTATTTTGGAGTTCATACGGTAAGACAATCTCGACTTTACCTCTCATACTGGCAGAGAAAATTAAAATTTACTTTCGCATCTACCTCTTAAAAACAGTTCTCTAGAACGAGCGGCATCTATTAGAAAATGCTTGTATCTTTTGAATGAAACAACCAGAATGTATGGTGTTTCCTTTCACAAAATGACCCGCTTAGCTTTTACAATTTAATTTTAACATGGTTGAAAACTGTTCATGCAATTATACAAAAATGAATATGAGAATATCAAGTGTCCGAAACCGATTTTTATGAAAAAATACGAAATATTTAAAATTAAAGAAAATTCTATGAAATTTTTGAAAATAGACTTTTTAGCTTCCAAAACTATTTTATTCTGATTTGCCATGTAACCTGTGTTTAGAAAAAACACAATTTGATCTAACTCAATTAGAGTTTGTGACTAATAAGTTATTCTAATTTATCGTCAAAGACTGAGTCGAATAAATTATTCAATATTTTTTCAACTTTTTACTGAAATTTTTCTATTTTATTGATCTTTTTTTTGTTCTGTCGCAAAATTTTTAAGTGAAACTTTCTCAGCGGTATGCTTTATTATTTTTTTGAAGATTTAATTGCCCTAGAACGGAAAGCTTCCAGCAGAAGTATCCGAAAACAATATAACATATATTTTTATCTTATTTTGAATTAATTTAATTTCGTCAGTATATCTTTATCGTGATGTATTTGAATACATTTAATGTTCATCTCCGGTTTGCTTGCTCCCTTAACTGGAGGCGATAAAGTATACCATCACAAGAAACAGAGTAACAAGATACTATTGCAAAAAAAGAACCCACACTCGAAAGCGCTAAAGGCAAACGATCCTCTGCGATTTAAAAAACATTACTCGTCTCGTCTTCTGTAATGACTGTCTCTGATTCACAGTACCGAAGGCGAGATCAATCGATTCTAAAAGTCTGAAGTCCAAACATCCTCAAGAACACGGAATTATTAACATTGGTATTTTCAAGTCAACAGTGGTCAGAAATGATGTTTTCTACTGTTCTAAGTTGTTTCCAAATGATTTTAATGAAAACTTACTATTCCCGATCAATTTTTCGGTAAAAGCAATACCTATCAAAGCTTTCAGATGTTGCGAGAACGGTCTCAATGGGTTCTCCGTGTGAAGTTACCTACAGTACCGCAGTTTTATGTTTTCACATAATTCCACTGAAAAGTTATTTTAATTTATCGTTTCCCAGTGGACAGAAATACAGACAATTTATTTCTCTACGCACTTTCCGTACAATCATTAGACTTTTTCTCCTGTTTTCATATTGTTGTGGTTTGATGTCTATACAAATAGATCTCTTTCTTTGTTTTTTCATTCCGTTTTCTTTGCCTTTTCTGGTGGTAGTAGACGTAGGTAGATGAGAATGATATTTGGGATTATAAAACAAACATGTAATTCTAACTGTTGACGATATTAGAGAGAGTGACATAAGAGGAAAGGAAACAACCCACATACTTGTAAAAAAGTATTAAGAAACGTTAACAGATGATCAATAATCGGATACTAAAATAGTACAGAAGAGGAAAAAGAACACGTTACGGTTTATACGTATGTACTTTATTCTAATTATACGAAGAGATAGGGTGGGTGCGTATATTGTTTGCATCTTTGAACTTATTTTAGAAAAATGTTAAGGCGAGCACGTAGTCTTAGTAATCATCGTGATTTAACGCCATCAATTTATGATTATGACAATGATGATGATATTTATACAAGACGAGCACTTTCAGTGAGTCGTTTCGATGACTCATCTATTGCTCGTTTTAATAAACCCGGTAATAATGCGTATGATCGTTGGAAACGATCCCAATCTGTTGGTAGATTTGATCATTTAATAGCAGAACGACACAAACAATATCCTCTTTATAGTACATATGATTCGAATTTGGATTATTATCCTCGGCGTTATTATACAGAACGTACACCCTATTATTTCGATTATTCATATTATAGATATTATCGACCTTATTATTGGTATTATACACCCCGTTTATTTTATTATTATCCCAATTATCCGTATACTTATTGGCCTTATAGTACAACGAGTTTATATAGAAGATACTTTTATGAACGGATGATGAATTTATACAGAGATCTTAATTATCTTTATGATTATTAGATTACGTTTCCTTGTTTTATATGTAATGATAAATTTTGATTTAGGACGTTGCTTTTTTTGTAGTTGTAGATTACTCATAAGCAGAGACATACATTATTTAAATATTGTAGACAGTTTACCATATACTATTCGTCAGAGATGCAACCAGGACTTCTGAGCCAACTCCGAGAGAGCTGCGAAAAATCGTGAGGTATAGATGGGTCGAATGGCTTTTCATTGGGTTTCAAATCTTTTTATTCGATGCCAGTTTTTCATTTTGGATTATTCCCGGTTTCTTTTTTTAAAAAACACCTGATGCCGTAGCAGAAGATTTTTTGGGTGAAAAAATAAAATAAAATGTTTCAGTACTCGAGTTTTGTGACATATTCGCCCAAATTCAAACAGAACTCAAAAAGCAAACATTTGGGACGATTTCTTGATCTCGAAAATTTTTCTACGTGGATGTACGCAATCATTGTTCGTTATGATGCAATAACACTTTTATCTGATGGCTTAGGAGCTGTTAGAACACACACTGTGTCTGCTAACGTCACCGTCAGCTTTCGCATGCTAGTAAATAGATTTTATTCAGTTTTTTGTGGTCTTTCTAATACAATGTCGCTTAAGAAAATTGGTTAACGGGTTCATGAGCTGCAATCACACAATCGCATGTCTTACATATTTACTCACTTTCAGGCAAATGATAGCGTGACTCCTCGTCAATCTAAGACTTTCTTATATGCGATGTAGAAAAAAACGTTAAGTTATATGCTTTTGCTTGAATCATAATAGTGTAATTTCGGGACTTATGACTGTTTTAACTTTTGACGCATTAAAGCAAAATTCCTAATAAGCCATACTCTCAGGTAAGTAACATTTGTTCATCTAAGTTTACTGCATTATCTGGAAAATTCCGCTTAAAACAACTGAATATCAAAGAGAAATTGTATTGATTGTAAGAAAAATACTCGGATGGTGGTACACGAGCAAGAGAAAGAAAACTTTTTCTTGAACAGTGGAATGTATCTAACCCTAGTAAAAATCTTAGACACTTTTTAAAATTATCTTACCAAGATCTTATAAGATCTTATCCTTTAAGATCTTAAGAAGATTTAATGACTCTGCTTCCATTCACCCCTTTGTTTTGCTCTCATTTATCTATATAGAACAATTTTACAAGTTCTTCTACTAGATTCGATCTGCCGACCTTTCATACGCTGCACTTCTCCAACTACGTATTTTCCTATTGCACTAAATCGTGCAAAAGGAAACTACGAGTTATGATAATGCATTCGTATGAAGACCGTACACTTACGTATATATTTAAATAGTCTTTACAAGTGATCACTCACATGTTACTAGCTATACTATATATAAGTGTCGACCTTATTTTAACGTCGACACAAAGTGTACGATGGCTCCTTTACTAGCAATGCTAGTGATAAGGTACCAAAGATGATGTTGTATAACTCTCGAGCGCTTAGAACGAGGTTTTTTTTTCGTTTCCAAATACTGTATTCTCTAAAAAACCTCGTTCTAACCCGCTCGAGAGTTATACAACATCATCTTTGGT
>CAJNOQ010004734.1:0-16836 GCA_905250885.1 Didymodactylos carnosus | reverse complement strand
AGAACGGAAAAAGTGAAAAACTTAAATTTTAAACGTTCAGAAGCATTTTTATGCAAAACCAATGTGATATTCGGAATCTACGAAAAAAACTGCATCGAATGATATATAATTCGACGTGTTTTGAAAAGAAAAGTTTTCGTCCTAAATTTTAGGCAAAACACCTGAGGGGGACCTTAGGCAAAAATTTCGACAGGAACTTTTTGTCTGCCTTCAAGACGAAACTTAGGTAAACACCGTTTCTCGACATGCCCGATCCAAATATCGCGGTCTCCCGGCTTGAATCGTTGCGAGGAAAAAGCAGGTAGTTTTCATATGTCAATTTCTAGTCAGGGAAGAAACAAAAAAGAAAAAGACATGTATCTCGAAACTTTTGTTTTGCTGTTCTTTTTCTAGTTTCAACAAAGCACGTGTTTTTTCTTTCTAATTTCGACACTTCAAAACAAATACATGGCTTTTTAACATCCATGTCATTCAAAGAGGCTTTTTCGCTGGCCAAGTTAAATATGACCGTCTCAACTTTATTTACGTGTACTCAGAACATCATGGCGAATCGAACAATGTATTTTGTTCTGAAAAGAGCACATGTTCCATACTCTTCTTCACTGAAGAATGAACTTATATTATACACTAGCGGAAGTACCCGATGCTGGTCGGAAAATTTTCATATTTTATGCCTAACATGTTGAAAAACGATGATCTTATGATCTCATATAGGCTACCGATCTTGGACGTCGTAAAATGCGCTCCGATTTCACTCCCTGATCATCTATTTTGTTTTGGTATCTTGGTATTACCACTATGAAATATCCTTTAAGTGAGCATCTTGAATCGATATATGCGTGGGATCAGTCTTTCCGGTCCCGATTCCGGCCAAAGAAAGATTTAAGTCCCGGTTACATCTCGATTCTTCTCCTAATCTTGTCGTGAATCTATCCTGGTCCTAGTCCTATCTCACCTTCATCTCAGTCCTGCTTCTATCCCGGCCTTGGTCCTGATCCTCTCCCGGTCCTATCGCGGTTCTATCTCGATCCCGATACGGTTCTGGTTCTATCCTCACTCCGGTCAAAACAAAAACTTGGCCCCGTTTCAAATCCTGGATGCACTTTGACTATCTCTACCTAATGATTTTTCCAGTATTTTAGAAAAATAATTTCTGACACATGAGTTGTGACAATTTGACATTCGACAGAAACCTTAGAAGAATGTATAAATTATTTTTCCTAACAAAAAACTGTTGGTTGCCGTTGATCCGTATTCCGGTCAAATCCTTGCAAGAAACTTGGGTTCTGGGACTACGTTGCCTGTCTCTATTCGAATCATTTCTACATTAGTTTAGAGGGGAAAAGTCTCGTTGTAAAACACTGTTCTCGTTTTGAAACATTTATATTGAAAACTTGACCAAAGGAATATTACTGACTATTAAACTATGTTAGAATTCGATCGATCAACAGACAGATCACCCAAGTTTGAGTGTACTTGCATATCCTTTGATCTGTTGTGTGCAGTCGTGAAAATCTCAGTTTTTTATCTTCGTTTGTTCTCGACTTATTGACAGAATAACTGCGTGGTCGGACTTTTCGTACAGGAGATATATTGTGATACTTCCATAATGAGGTTACATAGCATGCCGGACGTAGAAACTTTCGGTGAGTTAGTAGCTCCTGCTTCAGGAACAGCACAAAGAGATGTAAGCGGAAAGAAGATAGTCTAAAGTCCGAGTAGACTTTTCAGAATTTCTGCAAAATCGGTGGAAATTACAGTATATTCAACCTGGGTAGAATTTCACCCAACTGAATGAAGTGTCGAATTTTTCGACTGCTGGAATTAATTATCCTCACGCTACACATTTAAATTACTGATATTTTCGGGTGATCCTACCTTGAAGAAATTATAAAAAGAAATGCTAGTATACATGCGGCCTGCGTATAACGTTGAGAAAGTAAGAAATACCTTCTAAATAAAGGACATAGTTTTCCTTTGCATGTCCCACTTAGGATGACAGTGAAAAAATACAGATATATTCAATTGCACATGTTTTACCTGGTTTTCTCTTCCGGAACATGATTCAATTTACTTCAAGTTCAACCAGAGATTGAACTTCAAATCAGTACCCAGCAATTTTATTTCCGCGTTCTCTCTAATGGAAATTCGAAGAGAAGATTCAAATCTCTTAACTCACTGTTCATCCGTCATGTTTTTATTCTATAGTAGATATCCATCGATCAATAATCGATGTCAGGACATTCAGGAAAATTGTTTTAAATCGGTTATAAAATATCTCTTAGAGCCGCCGAATGCCTTATTTTGTGGAGAAATGTTTCTTCTACAAGAGTGAAGCGTTAGAAAAGTTTCAATGTTATATGTATAACATTTTTCCTGAGTGTCCTGACATCGATGCATAAGGTGCCAATAATGCAAACTTCGAGCAAAATTTTTTTCTAGTTTGTTCTACATGATTGTATAGAGCGTCGAGCTGATTAAGAAAATATGTGTTTCGACTTTTCAAAATCGATTTTTAAAGTCCAAAACTCAAAAAAACTACGATGTTCAAAACAGCCGGAGTATCCGACTTGTATGCTAATTTGGCATGCTCAAACTATTTTTTTCTAAGTCAGCGTCGAAAACTGAATTAAAAAATTATATTTGATCAGTTTCGAAGTTAAGAGCCTGTCGAACATGGACGTTCGAAAGTAACCGTCGGGGATCGGTGTGGATCATTTTATAAACCTATCTACTTTTTTGTGTGAATAGCTGGAGCCCTCATTTGACCATCATTAAATTTGTCTTGAATTTAGCTCTAAAGTATGCTTTGCTTTTTCTAAATTTTCTTTTGCCGTTGAGAAAAATTCTTTTTTCTGAATCTGTGGCGAAAAAGTGGGAATTCTGCCCCTAATTCTCAATTTTCCCAATCAGAACTTAACTTCTATGTAATAAAAACATCAAATTTGGAATCAGGATCAAAAACTGAGTCGATTGATATGTATTTCGAAATTTTTAGTTGATTTTCATTTTTTGGTGAAAATCTGGATGAATTTTATTTTTCTATGTGAAAATTCGAAAAAAATTCAAAGTAATTGGATAGGATAGAGATATGGGAGTGGAAGTTCAGCTTTGAAGAAAACTAGGTGGCCACTCTGAGTCGAAACGATTACCACATTTGCTGTGATGATGGCACCGTTTTGGCATTTTACCGCAGAAAAAACAGATACCGTCGGTTTATATAGTTCAAAATACACCGAAAAATATGTTAACTTAACTTCTTTCAGTTGTTTTTGTTGCATTCTATTATCTATAACACTGAACAGGACTGGAGCAGGCGGAGCGAATAGATTACTACGAACTGGATTCCTTTATAAGCTATTCGACAAAGCATTGAACTATTTATGCATATGTACCGAACGAGATAATATCTCGATCAGGCTATTTTGTATATTCCCATTGGAATTTAAAAATCGTGAACGATAGACGCTTAAACCAAGACTTGAGCACCTTTGATTCCGACTCAGTTTTTCATCCGCTTTCTTATGCTATATTCACTTTTTTGCAATAACGTCACGATTTTTACGGTAATGATTTCTTCTAAAATGTTTTCCAAAAATATCCCGGTCATGATATAAACTTTCTGTGATATCCCGTTCGGAATATAAGATATATTCGAAACGGGATATCGCTCTTGAGACCGGACTGACAGACATCAGAACAATTCAAGATAGTCGCAGCTTCAAAGAAAAGAATTTATTGTTCTGATTTTGACTTTTATTAACAGTTAACAAAATTGTTAATAAAAGGTCCGGTATATGTGAAAAACATCTCAGTCTTCTATAACCTGATAATTCCGAGAAACGGAATTTTTTCCGAAACATCCTTTTTTCTCCTCTTCATGATCTGTGTCACTTGCGACATCTATAGCTTTTGAAGGAAGAGCCAGAAAACGGAAAATGTTTTTTAATACAATAGTTTTGTTGATCTAGTCTTCTGGCAGTTTCCCACAAAATATCTTAGTGTATCACAATGTTGTTATTGGTGAAAATTAATTCTTCTGAGATCCTCTGTTCTGCAAAACCATTTGTTATCTAAAGTAACGTTAAATATGAACGGTTAGATAGGATCCGTAATGTATTCGATAGAGAATTTGTTGGCGCATCCAACGGTAAGTAAATCAGCATTAGAAACACTTTCTTTCTTTCGGAAAAAATTTTTTCTCGACGGATATCCATTTTTGCTTTTTCGGAAGAAGACTTTTTTCATAGTGAAGAAATTATTTCTAAATAAAACCAAGTATATCCTCAGATGAGCCCGACGAGCTCTATCGAACCGTATAATCCGTTTGGAAAAATTCACAACTTTTCTTATCGTACAGTGTCCTTTTGTTTCTGTACCGTGTAAAATATTTTCTATCGCACAGATATGTATTTCTGTGCGGCTCCGCTCTTCTTCATTATGACTACGTAGTGTCTGAATATTCCCGTTATGTTTCCCTGTTTCTTGTCCTGTATTGTCGCCAGAAAGGGTCAAAGAACTGTAGGCCTAATACCGGCAAAAGATGATATTATTATTTACTATAAGCAACTAGCCATTATTCAACTAGCTCTCATTACACACGTTATCTTTATTTGGATGAGTGACGACAAAACAACTACTCATCTTGTGATCGATAAGCGATGAACATCTAGTAGCTACGACCGGTCGTGTGATACTCTTGGAAGCAGTTCAATGTATCGAATAAATCTTGTATAATATTTCATTTCGAGTCGCCGACGATGCCACAGATTTGTCTAGTGATCAGTCAGAGTATCAATGTGAATCTTGCAACAACGAATATACCAGAGAGTCTCGAACCGAAATCTTTTCGAGTTTACCTCAGCAAATGCAGAATCACTTCAGCGGACTCCAGCTACAATCAGAACTCTTAGATCAACAAAGTTAACCGAGGTAAAAGTCAAAACGGATCATAGACGCTGATTTTGACATGGTCACTTTTCAGTCTTTCAACTCTATTGCCAGAAAAAATACATAGGTGCCTGGGTTGTGATAGAGTCTCAGAAGCAGTTTTAGATGCTCTATCGAATGGTACCAACCCCGCCAAAAGCAGTCGATTGAGTGCCGAGATATAATTGATCTATTGATCTACTAAAAATGTTGAGCTTCGAACTAGCAGAAAATGGTGTGAGTGGACCACCTTGCTATGAAGTTTTGAAAACTTTGCTAGTACTTTAACCCAGATATTTTTATGCGAAAAGATGCGTCTTTTCACGCAAGCCAAAATCTATTGTGGGCACTTGAAAACTAGGGCCATAAAAGGGCCGAGAAGGCTCAAAAAACATGTAAAAATCGACAATAAAATGGGTAGTCTCCGATGATAAGAACATTTTCAGGCCCAATAGACATTATGGATTGAAAGAACAAATATAGGATTCTTTTAGAGTAGACTTCGCACTATCCATCGGTATAAGACAGTAGTAATATTGATCTCGTCTTCCATTACAAAAATTCGATGAACAGAATTTTTCAAAAAACTGAAATTACTGACGCATCCAAGGTCGACTTCAAAAATCTTGCATTGTAAAATCACTAGAAGACTTCGTTCAAGAGGGCTAATATTTTGGCTCTACGGCTAACTTTTGACGCTCTTTCGAACGGTGATGTCTTGAAATTCATCTGGAAAAATATACGAAATCTGGCGTGCTGTTTAGAGAGGAGACAATACGAAACCCATTACTGTAAGGAGGATCGCTTCGTATCATATTTTAAAAGGATTTTTCCCGAATAAAATTTTAAGAGGTTATTTCACAAATGATTTGAATATATTTTAAAAAGAAAAGGCAAGAATCAAATTATGTTTCATTACAAAGTCAGTCTCTTACATATTATTCATTGGTTTAAAGTTAATCGTTAGGATGTGAGAACTTGGAACAATGATTATGATCATTAATATCTCGACAGTTGATGCCATGCTTACATGCTATTTTCTGACGATGATCGAATCCTCTGACTCGTTGGTATTGTTCATCCAAATGCGGATACTTTGAAGAGTGATGAGCGTCATGTTTATCGTGACAACCGTAACCGTGACGACATGATACTCGCTGCTGATCTTGTTCATCAGGATGAGAATATTTTGAACAATGCTGTCTGTCACGTCTGTCCCAACAGTTGGAACCATGTCGACAAGGGATTCGTTCACTGTGTCGCCCAAAATCAGACTTTGTCTCTTGATACTGGTCTTTGGGATGCAATGCAGAATACGACGATGATGTCGTGCGAGACACATCTTTTCATGAAAAAGAAAAAACGTGAACCTGCTGATCCAAGAAGAAAACAACTTACCATATTTTCTTGTTGTTGTTATTGCTTTTATTTCTATGTCTTCACCGTGCGAATACTTGACTCGATGTTCGAATGAGTTGATTTGACATGACTGTTGATCACGACACGGAATAAGAAAGTCAGGCATACCACTATGTCGATATTTTGTCCGGTGCACAGGATCGTCGAGTCTTTTACACGATCGATTTGATGAACACTGATCTGCTGCATGAGGTTCATGTGTCAGATGAGGTTCATCGTCTTTCTTTTGGCACAATTCAGAGTACTGGCAAGGATGCGAAAATTTTTTCATGTGTTCGGCCGCGCCCTGGAGAAGACAGTTTATTGATCGGGGACATGGAATACGTTTTGTTGATTCATCATCATGGCCATATCCACCAGCAAATAGGTCAACAACTTTATTTTTTATTTCAGAGAAGAATGATGGAGATTTGTCGTCGGGTGAAGGTGCAGTGGTTGCAGATTGAGCATGACCAGAAGTAGTAGATGTTTTCATCCCAGGAAAAGAAATGCTACCTCTTTTAAAGTCTTTATCGAATGATGGATGTAAATCAGGCTCTTGTTCAAAAGAGAGAACTAAATTTCGAATGGGTACTTTTTGCGAACCAGCACTCACATGAATATAGTTCAATTTGCTCAAATTAAGTCTTGTTTTAGGAAATTTGTACGAGATCGTTTCTGAATTATAAATACTGTTCGGTCCTGCATTGGAAAGTGTTACTTGACCTGTCTTTTGTTGAATTCGTAAACAATAGGTCGAAAAGTCGTCCGTATTGCAGCCACGATGAAAGTTATTCGAACTGCTCGCAAAGGAACGATAGTTTAGGACAGCTGCATGGCGATATGGTTCCCCATAGTTCAGATATGAAACCGATTCGCGATAATCACTTGTTGTGGTCGATGGTTTCTCAGCTACATAGCAGACGAGACATTGAATATTTGGTTGTTGTACGCCAGGATCGATCGATTCGTCGGAGACCGTGATCATCATATCACCATACATCGATTGCCAATAAATGTAAGTATCATCGGGATCGTGTTTATGTTTCAGACGATATTGTTCACGGGCTTGTGATATGGTCAAAGGCACAACAATGTGATCTACGAATTGGCTAGGTGCCACAGTAATAACAGAACCATGAATGTGTCGTGAATGTTTGATGCACTGGTCAAATTTAGCGATAAGCTTCTTAACCACATAGTCCTGGTAATCCGCACGATCTTTGTCTGTTGGTTGTGGTCCTCCACCACCTGAAGCAGTCGGGTCGATCTTGTGCTCTGTAATGTACAAAGAATTACGAAAAATAGCTTTAGCGGATTCTTGAGCTGCTGGTGTTAGTGATGCGAACAGGGTTTTTGGAATGTACACTTCCTCGATATAGTCAAGAGGAATCAACTGAGGTAAATGGCCTTCGAACACTTGATGTGAGTCTACAGTTGTCCAATATTTCAAGGTTGTTTTCAGATCAACATCAACATCTGTCACCTTTTTCTGCGTCGCCGCTGTAGTCATTATCTCTGCTGCTGCCGCATATTCCTAGCCTGGCACCGAACAGTGCAACTTTGACTCATGGAATTGTTTAACGCGACCTTCGGCTGTATTTGAATCTTTAATCCACGGTCGATGTGTGAAAGTACGTCCACTTGAATACGATGTTGCTGCTTGCATGGAGAAATTCGCATCCGGATGGTGCTTCAATTCGTGTTTGAAAACGAGGACTATATCTCCATAATAATGACCCAGATGTGGACCAAGAATACTGAAAACGTGTCTGTCGGTGCCCAGTGCTTTGTCAGGTACGTAGCCAATTCCAGCTGGATTAGCATGAAGATTCAATGAAGCTTCAGCGATCTCCGTAGCACAACGACGAATAATATCAACATCTTCTTGACTTGTTAGAGTACTTAGAATTGTTTCATTTCTGCGTATAATGCAGTCATTTTCTTCGCTAGTGCTTGTTATTCCTGCTCCAATCCCTGTAGACGGAGGCAGAACATTTGCTTTCTTAGCATATTCCACATTCACAATGGCTCGAATATACTCTTTTGCCCGATCCTCTATTGTTTGAATCTTATGTCGATCGAAGATTTTTTGAACACGTCTATGTTGCTGAACAGCCTGGGCTACAAATTGAGGTTTTAGTAAATGTTCCATATGTTCACGTGACATGACATGGCCATGTACAAGTATGGATTCAAAAATGACTTTTGAACATCGATGTACGTGTTGTAATCCTCGAATCCATTTGAGGATTTCTGGCGGGATTTTTGTTAGTGGCTTTTTATTATAATCGTTGATCGCTGCAATAATTGATTCTTGATTTTTAACAAAATTTGTCTCCATATTCAATCCAAAATAACGAATAACACCACTACGATCAAAGTTACCATTGTGTCGATATCGTATTATGTGGTCATGCGTTCGTCGATTTGGACACTCGTATGCTGGATTAACGCATAAACGACGAATATCCGCAATGTTTGGATGAGAAAATGAGTTCAAATGGTCTTCTTGAGTGGTTTTCGAGCATCGATTCCCATAAGGACAAAGGTTTCGTGCGATGTGAATTGTTTTTTCCCAATGTAGTTCCGATGCTTCATGACAGTTACGACCGTATCGGCATACGTGTGAAAAATGAAGGCAGTGATTTTGGGTTTCGGGAGGAAGAGACTGAATATTTTTGACTTCTGATAATAAAGTATGATGTCGACAATAAAATGGAGTGAACGGACAAGGCGGTTGAAATGGATGACTTTCTTCAGTCATGTGTTTTTGATCATGAAAACGAACACAAAAATGACCTTGACGACACATCGGTTTACAGTGACGAAATTCTTTACAATGACTGCTCGCTGTTCCTCTATTAAACTCGACACATTCCACACCGTATCTGCATAAGAGTACGTGTCGGAAAGCTTTCAAATGTTCAGAACTCAAATTATTGCACTGACCACCTTCGTGACAAACCTGTGGATGTTCAAATTCATTCGAATGGGTTGGGTCCTCGATCAATAGCTTACATTCACCACCAAACGGACATTTTGTTCGATGTACGAACCAGAGCGCGTGATCTTCATCGTTCAATAGTTTGCAGGATGTCATACTGTTCGTCGACGGACAAAGAGATGGATGCGAATAATCACCACAATGCTGAGCATTTTGTAATTCATTACATTTCCCTCCATGACTACATGGCTTTTGATGCAAAATTTTAACATCACTCAAGTTAACTTGTTTATTACTGTTCACATTCAGAATCCGCCAAGGACCGATCATTATATCTTGCATTTTGTGTTCTATCGGCTTGAATTCTTTACCATCGAGTAATTGTTTGAATGGTCGATAGTTGCCATGCGGATTGAGTTGCTGACCTGCATTATGATCGTCAATAATCGCAAAGTAGATACTTTTAAAAAATCCGGCATATTGTTCTGCTACCGACTTGAAGATGGCTGCAATGTGTTTTGGTGGATTTTTGAAAGCACCACAGCCAAAGGCAGAAAGAATGAGACAATCATGTTTGTGATGATGAGCAATTGCAAAAATATTTTCAATTTTCTTGCGTGTACCAACCGAAAACTTGGAGGTTAGACAATTGTTGTTGTCCACTTTTGGATCTCGATAAGCAGCCATTGCAATCGAACACAAATCGGCTAATGGTTCTTTCATAAAAGCATAGCCAGTTTCTTCATTCTGACGAAAAACTGTCAATCCCGATGTATAAATTGCTCCAAATGTGTCCATTGGATACATTCGTTGGCGTTCAGATAATGGTTCCAATTCACAATTTGAATTACAGGAAAAACGATCAGTTGGTTGTCCACGGTCTAGACCAATGTCGAGACTTCGAAAGTAATCAGAACGACGAAAAAGAGTCTCTTCTTGAGCGCCATCACCACTACGATAACCGCCCCCTGGAGAGTCGGCATTCGCCATGTTAAGAAGTACAGGGCGACGTTTCTGTGCGACTAATTGCTGGTAGACATATAGACAATCGTCATTGACTACCTCGATCAATGTAGAAGAGTATGGAGACTTCGTCGCAGACGACAATGATGCTGTCATACCACGTTGTAATTTCGATCGATGATCGTAAACAATTGTTTTCAATCGATTCTGCTTCAATTTGATCTCTCTCTCGGCTAGAGAATAACTTCCTTTCCATACCACACCAATAGTATTCAACATCACTGTCATCCGTAACAAATGTCGTTTGGTGTTGAAATCTATTCCATAGCGATCATATTCACTTCCAACACTAGCACGATCCACATTAGTGTAGCGTCGAAAGTGTTCTAGAAACGCCGGAGCACTCCATTTTAACCGAAAAATTGGGTGTTGTGGATTGGTAATGAATGGCATTATGTTCGGTTTATGATCACACATTTCAGTTTCATACCAATTCTCGGCATCGATCTCACTGTCTTCAGGATTGCTCGAAAATGTGTAGACTTCCATGTGCATGACTTGTTCGCCAACACGTAAAGCACCTTGTTCAACACACTTTTCGTACACGTTTTTGTCTGAAAGTTCGAGAATGAGACGATCGTCTTTCTTTATTGCGTTAACAACAGTATTATCAAAAATTTTGTGATTTTGGATGAGTGAAACCGAAAGAATTTTTGGTACCGGTCGCAAAAGAAGGCGACAGGCGAGTCTACTCTTCTTCATGATCACTTTTCCATCCAGATTGATTGAATCGAATGCTGCCCACATCCGAGCCCTATTCGATGTTAATACAACGGCGTTGGCCGTCTCCTTATTATACTGAATGTAAAGCGACGCTTTCGATATGCTCTTCTAAGAAAGTTGATAGTTGATAGCTTGTCGTAATCGATCTAAACTTGCATTTCGAGGTAGTTCTTCGAAAAAACAACAATCAGCTCGAAAATACACAGTTGCCAGTTGACCACTGATAGCAAATTCTTTGACTGACATAGCTTTGATGAGTTCATCCAATGAATTGGTAACTATTCGGAATATATTCGGAAATTGAACGGAAAGTTGTTCGCATGCGAGTGGATGATGAGTTTTGTACAGATGTACCCATCTGTGAGCCACATCTTCAGGAGTTGGAAGGTCATTACTATTCGTCGACTCAATAACAACATAGGAAACGAGCTCAAGATCAGATGAAAATTTAATGATAGTATCCACCTTTGTATCCAGGATGATTCTTCTAAGTACATTAATTAAATGATCCTTTTCCTCCTTATTTTTTAAACGAACTATACCGACACCTAATTGTGTATTACATTTGATATCGATTACTTCTTGTTTGTGTTTGACCTTTAAACATTGACGAATCATATTCTCTAGTTCTTGATTTTGATCGTTTTCTAGTGGTAAATCGGGTATATATGCAACGTTGGGATCACCTGGATTTGAGGGCTTGAATGTTGAAGATGATGAAGTATTCGACACTTTTGAATTTTCACGTGTTTGAGCTTTACTCATGATCGATTGCTTTGGCTCGATAGTGGTTTGTAATGATTGACGAGTGGTGTACACATATTCATCATCATTGTGAGATGAAGGTACGCACGATGATTTGTGATAGTCTGTCGGTGGAGAAGGCGAGCGTGATCCAGATGGAGATTTTTTATACAATTTTTTTCTCTGATGCTGTGCTTGATCGATTGTTCTTGATGAGTGAATTAGATCAGGACGATCATTTTTGACTGAATATAAATCACTATGGCCTCTAACCGGTATAGGAGAATAACGCGGGGATTGAGAATAATTTTTCATATCGGTTTCGGGATATTGAAGTGGTCGATTACCAGCCACACATGTCTCGCATCTAGCATTTTTACCTTCATTCTTATAACCACAGTGTCGACAAGTCCACTGGCGCACATCTGAAGACGGTGATGTGGATGAAGAGATTTGTCTCTTCGACGATTCTGAAATAAGTATGTACTTTCTCGAATATCGTATTTATTATCCCAGTCGATTCTAACTAGTTAGTATCAACACTTTAGCAGTGTCCAAGATTGGAAAAAACTATCAGAACGAATCGCTCAGTTCATTCATAAAGTATGCAGAACTAAGATTTTCATCGAAATTTGAATGGTACGGCATCATCCGGAAATCGCCGTCGCCGCGGATTCTTATATGTTAAAGTGTTAAAGTGTTAAAGTGTAAAAGGATAAACGTGCATAACTGAGGGTGAAGTAGTGAGGATGAGGGTGGAGTACTTCTTCACCCACTTCACTCTCACTTCTCCACCCTCACCCTCACTCGCCGCGAGTTCGTATATGTTAAAGTGTTAACACTTTAACACTGAATCCGCGGCGACGGCGATTTCCGGATGTTATGAATGGTACGATTAGAAACAAGTTGAGTACTGACGCACAATATCAAACAAAAAATATATTATTGAGAAGTAAGTGCTTTCATTAGGATTGTCTTATACGACGATCATGTTTGCTTTGCATACCGTTAACCCAATAGTCCCATTCTAACAATGAGACGCATATTCCTTTTGAAGCGCACTTATGTTAATAAGTCTCTTCGAAATAAATTGAATGTTAGTATTTTTCTGAGATAGCAAACAATTTTTACTTAATAGTTCTGCACACAGAGAAACGACGAATTCCCAGTGTATCCGTACCTCTCAGAAATACGAGAAACCCGCTAGAGACACATATATATCAATGTACTGTTTTCTAAAAACAGGGAATTTTCGAAGTTTGCCCAGCAGGAAAGCAAATTTGCGGAAGCTTTCCAAATGTTAAGAAGTACTTCTTCTGTGTAGTATGTGAATCCGAAACCGGGACTAGAAACTTCGTGTTCATCTATAGTGTACACATTTTTCTGAGAAATTATAGGAATTCTTTGAGTTTAATAACCGTTCTTTGATCTGAAAAGAATTGCACAATTAGCATTTTAAACTTATTCTTCTACTGTATATGTGATCGAGCTGATTTTTTCTCCAAAAGATTCTCTATTCAAATGTTCTACAAAATGCTTTATTTTGTATATACGAAGTATTCGTATAATGACATCGGGTGAAAAATGTAAAATGTGTTTTTTTAAAACTTTTTTCATACCTCGTCCGATTTTTCTAATTAGCAGATCTTATTTAAATATATTTTTCCAACTCATAGTTGGAGTCAACTTCTAGCAAATAATGTTTCTTGCAATATATTGCTTCGAGGTATGAGTTACGAATATCTTCGAACAAGATCTGTTGGTTGGAGAAATGTGATGGGTATGGAAAAAATGAAAAAATGATCTATTTTACATTTTTGACATGATGTCGCATATTTAAAAAAACACAGAAAATTCTGTTTGATGAATAAAATATAGCATTTCACAGAGAATTGAACAGATAATTTTCTGGCGAAAGAATCAGTTCGATCACGTGCAAAGAAGAGAAGAAAAGTTAAAAATTAGTTAAAGACCCACCCATGTAACGACCTGTATTTTAACGACGTTAACCGCATTTCTAACGCACGGCCATCTAGAAGTTTAGGTCATTTTTCAGGAACATCTAAAGAGGGTTTTCAAGCTTCAAAGAGTTATCGAGTTCATATTTGACCTATTAGTAGGGGACCACTAAACTAGCACAACCTCCAAAGGATTATTTTTTCTATCGAGATTTGGATGACGTTTCATCCAAACCCCTCTTTTTTTACAGGGCTTTCAGATTACGCAAACCCTGTAAATTGACTTTATACAGAGCTTTCCTACTAAAAAAATAACAGAGCTTTCGTTCCGAAAACCCTCGTTTTACAAGGCTGTCGTACCTGTTTTTACAGGGCCTTCGTAAGACTATTAGCAAGGTAATATCCTAACGATAATGCAAGGAATTAATCTCTAGTATATGCTCTGACAAGGCATTCGTAAGACTCTTTTACGCGGCTTTCGTAACGGAATCTATATGTACTTTTTATCCCAGATATATATGATAATGCTGTATTACAGGACTTTCGTAACGAATGCTACTTCTTATTGTAAATGAAAGAGAAAACAGATAAAAACAGTGAGAGTGAATGAGTACAACTACAAATCATTTCAACTTGAAAAGTAAGTAAACACTTCGTTACAAAAGCCTTGTAAAAGACTGTTACGAAAATTCTGTTAGAGGACATTAATTATCAGTTATTTTATCGTAAAAAAGTACACACAGTCTTCGTTACGGAAGCCCTGTCACAGGATCTACTTAGACATTAATCCCTTTGCATTATCTTTATGAAAGCCCTGTTTTTTTTAGTGTGTGTCTTTTTACCGTGTTACGAAAGCTTTACTTTTTACCGGGCTTTCGTAATGCTAGGGGTCTGGATGAAATCTGACCGCGATATACATTTTTCAAAACACAGGACTTTCTGACTAGATGAACGTGGGAAATCCTCTTTAGATGCTTCTGGAAAATGACCTAAAACTTCGAGATGGTAGGTAAAAATGGACAATTTTTTCTGGTCAAAGTTGTTTTCTTACCACTATCAATCTAATTAGCAGAGACAATTTCAGAAAAAAGCTTTTTCCAAATGTGGTGCTCATCCCGTGGATTCATCCTAAACTCAACTTCGTGAATCCCAACAGTTATAATATACAACCGAACGTTATGTATGAACATAGAACATTCTTGAATGGAATAGTCATTCAGGAGGAACAATCTGATTGTCGGAGCCGACGGGGAAAACGGCTCGATCCGACATAATCTTATCGGTATCTCGGTCCACAGATTCAATTTATTTAATTCGACTGTCGAGAAGTATCGGAATGACCAGGGTATGCAATAGAATTCAACTAATGAACTTCGTGGATCGAGATTCCGTCAACTTCTGCCAGGATCCTCGCCGATGAGGCGAGTTTCGCGTGGACAGTTTCATGAAAGAGACGCGCGCTACCATCATGTGACATTCCGACAGGCCTTTATGATATAAGAAAAGAAGCACATAAAATCAACACTCCAAAAACATCAGCCAGGTGTATTATACTGGTTTCACCCTATGAGGATAGATTTAATTGCATGAGCTCAAACGATAAAGAAAATAGTTAGTTATAGATTGGATGTGGGAGGCTACGTTGAGAAATGGAATCAACGTGGGAAAAGGGTAATGTGCTTGAACTTTGCTTAGTACTTGAAACGCGAATCAACGTCAAACACAGTCAGATCCGATACAAATCTGAATGCATTTAGCCCAGGACGAACAGTTCGGACTCCGTAAACGACCTTATACTTTCATATTTTTTTCTATACCATCGTATTCCCGCGTTTTTATTTGGCCTTGTATTAGGATCTTTGTATACAGCGACAGTAAACGATCTTATTTCTCTGTGTAAGGGGACAACAAACGACTGTTTATTTGCCCGTAACCGATCGTATTTCTCCGTATATGGAACGCAGATATACGATCGTAATACTGAGCCATGTAAAACGCTCCATTTCTCCGTTTATAGCAGTTTACGAGCGTCCCTATTTAGCTTAGGAGAACTCTAGCTGCGTCCAAATCCATTTAGACCTTACACGCGTCTCATTCAGGTCACACATAAATGCGTTTGACATCTGAGTCGAAACGCGTTTGACAAGCGTGAACGTACGCATTGAACAAAATTTTCCGACGTATTTCAATCCGCTTTCTAACTTATTTATAGAAAACGCGCCTATAGACGCTTTCGGCTGAAACAAAACCGCATGCGTTTGGTATTTACATGGATAGGAGATGCAAAAACATGATGAGTTTTACATAGAAAACTTCAGAGAAAAATGATGAAAAAGAAAAAAATGAAATTAGTTTGATTAAAATGCCCGTTTTACTAAATTAATTTCGTTTCTGTGAAACACAATCGCTAAAGAGTTCCTCCACCTTAGAAATCGATCTCGGCTTCGAGCGGGCGGATCGGGCTAAATTTTTTATTCAGATATGCGATAATTTAACTTAGAAACTATCAAAGTTTCAATCAATTAAAGTTTTCAGAAAAACGATAAATACTTTTTACTATGAAATAAGTAGGTGTCACGAAAAATGTAAATAGTCAGACAGTTTCTCGTCCGATCCTGGCCGGACTGGTCTCATTCGATAGAGAAATGAAAAATGAAGAGATTGTGGTACCACGTTTGTGAAATTCGACTCCTGAGCCAAGACATTTAAAAATCAATACAAAAATACCAAAATAGACGATTAACAAATATATAAAACAATTCATATCTCTATCTCAGCTTGGGAACCAAACTTCAAAAAAGTGGTACTACAATCTTTTCATTTTTCATTTCTCTATATGAGACCACTCTGACCAAGATTCGACAAAAATTGTGGGACTACTAAATCGATCATAACTTACGAGGGTACCTCTCGAGGTGATTAAAAGCTTTAGACTCAGACTATTTTCATCATGTAGGGAATAGTCAGTAGTGAAAAATCCCAAGTTGGTTTAGGCCCATGCGCCTTTTTGACGGAGATATGAGTTAATTAATGAAAATGCCATTAATAATAATTGATTAATAGCTCACGACCATGATCAGCTAGGAGTCGGAAATTTACACCACAGTTGAAGAT